>JXXA01006632.1:0-14405 GCA_000956255.1 Anopheles punctulatus
TTGTGCCAATGGTAGGACAACAGTATGAAGAAACAATTCCCATCCGATTTTTTTTCTTCGTACAAGCTGTCGTCGAACAAAGAAAGTGTTAAGATATTTTACTTCACACAAATACTTCTTTAACCAGCAGGAACTCTGTCCGTCGTTCATTATATCGCTATTTTTTCGTCGATCGCACCGCAGAACACGTTCGTCAAATTGGTCATTATTTTCAAATTTATTACATTCGGGTTATTTGTTTTCCCATTTGCGATGACGCCGGCGATGAATGGTGGTGAAGATGTATTGATTGCCCGAAATGGCCTCCTGATTGTAGTCGCGCCCAAAACGCGCCCTAGCAAGCGTTGATGATGGAATAACGTTCTCCTGTTTTCTGATGCTTGTACGCCTTCCTACGCCTGCACCCTTCCGGTGCCTTATTCCCTCGTGTGGCACAGCGCAACACGCATCAAACGCTTTAATCTTTGCCTTTCCGGCCGACAGTTCTCTTTCACGGTATGCCCTTTAAGATATCGCGTGTGCTTTAAGAGGAGTTTTGGCATAGTCGCACCCACTTGACGACGGAAATAAAACGAAAAAGTAAACCGATCGCACGGGCCACTCGATCGAAAGTAATTTCAAAAGTGATCAATTGGTTTTTGATTCCGGTAGAAATTGGTCGTAAAAGTTGATGAATTTATGGGACTCTCCGTCGGCTTCGGGTTAGCATTGGAGCAGGGGGGGCTTTTTATGGCTCCGCGGGGGGACCCATAAATGAACCCTCACCGGTCAGGTCGGCACGCGTTAAGCCCGTGTGGCGCCATGTTTGCGCCACCGCTGGGGGGCAGCATAGAGTGTGCAGATGAAGAAAGGTTGGCAAATGGTGTTGAGCAGTTTGTATGCGACTTTTAATGTCACCATAAGCAGGTTGCTGCTTTACGAAGCAATGAAACTGAAGGTTTTCGACATTATTTAGCTATTTAGCTAGCTTCAGTTTTTTTTTTAATTTTTACGTGGGCGTTCTGTTTGTTCGTTACTATTACAATTTTAATTTCTCCTACGAGCTTTGGTACATGTTTAACATGAAAATGGGAAGTTACTAAAATAATTATAATTTTTTTTTTTGGAAGAAATTGACTTATGCGCCTAAATGTAGACTTTAGGTGTAACATTTGTTGAAAGAGCATTATTTTTCAATTTTTCAACTAGATAAATAGAAAGAACAAAAGTGACCTGGATCATGCAAAATTGAGGCATCAGAAAAAAAGAGCTTTAACCGCTGCGCTAAACGATGAGAGAGAAATTTCATATATTCGACTTGACTTTAACTGAACTGTTATTATAAACGCAAATCCTTCCATCCTACCTGATTACCCACGCACGTTCGTTTCGGCGCACTGCAACACGCTGACGAACGCGTACAACCATGGCAAAGAGGAGAGCAACACGAAAACGTTGAAAATATTCTGGAAATGTCACGATAACTGAGATTTCCCATTTGTCTGCGTCTCGTTTCTCCCGGTGGGTACTGCAAACGGTGAGTAACGTCGGAGTTTGTCAGATGACAAAATATCAACGACCACACCACCGGTTGAAACTGTTTTCCGGCACGGGTCGGGAGCCAACCCGACCAAAACTAACGAAAACGATGATAAAGTGAAATGTGAAACTCCCGTACGCCGTACACGAATCCTCAAGACAACCGAACCGTCTGGCTAGGCGCCAACTAGGGGGGCACTCCCTTCGCGTAAGCTCAAAAAGTGAAACTCATCCTGGCAAATGTTACGCCGTCGGTAACATGCTAATCCTTTCCGCACTTTTTGCCTGCCACACTGTGCCGCGTGATGTATTTTGCAGGCACGGCGTGTGAGTGTGATTCTAGTTTTTTTTTTTGCTCAGTCTGTATAAATGCGTTTCCTGCGAGATTGAATGTCTTCATCATTCTTGCTAGAAAACGAACGCTTGGAAGCGTACATGAGTCATTTTCTACACATGAGCATGTGGAAGCAAGAGCGAACGCAGGAAATGTGTTTTTCCTTTTGAATTTTTCGTTTTTTGCATACCCGCAGTACGCTCGACTTTTGACATCGCCGCCACACGTGAGTCGAGGGTGTATGTGACGGATGTGATGCAGTTGCTCTGCACACAAACACACACACACACACACACACACACCGGTGAACTTGTCCCAGACTCCAACCACAGCACCAGAAGCAGCAGCAGCAGCCGCCTGCGGCCTTTTGGGTGCGACCGTGTGAGTGGAAAAATGAATCCCACCCACGTCCCCGGACGTACTGGTTTGCGTGATGATAAAGCATGAGTCGGGCCTTTGGTCGGGACTGTGTGGTTGCAAAGCAGCTGGCTGGTAAAAGCGGATAAGCGACGGAAGCGGCGTACGCGTTCGTACCTCCGTTCTCGGTGCTTGTTTTGAATGCATGAAGCCAGATTGAAACGCCTGCTTGCGGTACAGCGCGGCAAATCTGTCCTTACATTAAGGTAAATTGCACGGAAAGATACAGCCGTCGTTAAGGATGCAACCGGCGGCTCTGGGAAAGCATCCGGGCCAGGGTGTGTGTTTGCCCCAGTCTTTCGAATCCTTGAACGACCTGGATCCTTGATGCGGTGGGGATCTCCTCACAAGGATTTTTGCACTGCGGTATGTTTTTCTCCTGCCAAAGGTGAAGCGGTGGCTGGTGGTAGAAATAAACATATGCATCGTTTACTTTTTTTTCAACGCACACTTCAGGTGTGGAGGAACTCGGTTCGCTGAGCGTTAAATAATGTGGAATTGATTCAATCACCGATGTCATCGTACCTCCTTAGAACCTCGTTCCGTACGGCAGGGATAGTCAATGTGTGATTCTGGGAAAATTTCATACCCAAGATAAATCGTTTGGACGTGTTTCATTTTGATTATCTTTTGATTAGAAATGAACAAAAACTTGTTTCTAAAAAAAGTTCCTATGGTATACTTTTTCTCTAACATTTTCTTCTCTTTTTTTCTCCTTCCAGGTATGCATTGTAATGAGAAATATATTTTAACCCATTCTACTGGATTCGTCCCTACAAACTTGTGAGTTAAGCCTATCACTAATATGTTCCTGTCCAGCGGCAGAGTGTCCTGCCGAGCTGAGCGTAGTGAACCCAATGCAAATCCGAGCTAAAATGCGAACAAAATCACACGCACGGCCCCGAACGTAATCGCACCTTTATTTCCGGCACTAAAAAAAAAAACGATGGAAAAAAAACGCAAACCATTTCGCGTGCAGCGAAATCCTAAATGCAGCTGGGCCTGGTGTCGAAATTTGTTCGACGAACGCGTGGGCTCAAACAAAAGAGGATCATCATAAAACGGAAGCTTTAGATGAGACTGTGAACGGGGGAATGCATCGCGGGGGGAAATTGTTGATCCACCCGGTGCCGATTCGATCCATCGTCCTGTTGGGACACGCTGCACCCAACATGGTGACGCGTATGTATTTTTTGTGTCTCCTTCTTTCTGTCTTTTTTGTCCCGCGGGAAGGAAAAAAAAAGACTGGTGGCGAGGTGCAATGCAGATGCAACCGTTGCACCGAAACCTGCCGGTGACGCAAAGGACTCGGAGGTGCACATCCTCGACGGTTGACTGCTAGTGACAGGTCGTATTGAATATGCATGAACTTGCAGATTTGGTTTCCCGTTCAGTGCTTACGGGCGGAATTCTTGTTTCTTTTGTGTTTGTGTGTGTGCGTGCCGCTTCGAAACCCCCGAAGTGGATTTTCGGGATGTAGTTTTCCTTTTTTCTTGGCGTGCAGTTTAGCAGTTACAGAGTGTGGGAGTGGTGTTTTATTTTGCCATCGCACACAGTCTCACCCTCGTACCACGTCCCAATCGCCCAACGGAAAGTCTATTTGATCGTACGTGGACAAAGGCGGTGTGTATTTAACAGGGCAGACATTGCGTAGTCAGCAGAAACTGGGCACGAACTCGAAAGTTGCACACGAAACGTGTGTAGAGCTATGTAGCCCAGGTGAGATCGATTCTGATTATATAGGCCGATCCCTTTTTTTATGTTGTGCCTCGAGCTATCCTCCCCGGGGGGGTGACATGCAGCGACAGGTTATGTTTGATTCGAATAATAAAATAGAGAGAAAAAAAACTGGGAAAAATTTACGAAATGCTGTGTTGTCCTACTGAATCCTTCAGGGGTGTACAGAGCGGCGAATGCCTGATGGGAGCAGGTTGATGAGAACAGTCGTGTAGTGTGACGCTGCGTTGTTCTTGTTGTTGTGTGGATCTAATTGTTTTTTTTTTTTTGCATATGCGCTGCAGCATGAAACTTTTATAACATTCTGTCGTGCACCGAGCAGCTTTCCTGACCACGCATGTATCGTGTAACGCCAGCAATAATAAAAACAAAAACTTTTTTGTTTCAGCAAAATAGAACATGCAACTTCTGTCTCGAAAAAACGCACACAAAAAGCTCTACACATGTTTTGTTGCAGCTTGCCACAGTGGTGAGGTGTTTCGGAGGAATACTTTGTATGCAAATATGCATGATTTACCCGATTGCGTGCATGAATATTGAAACACGCCCCGGAATAGAAGTTACTATTTTAGTATCGGTTGGGATTGACTTGGGGAACCCTGTTCAAAACATCGACATGAACTAAAGCATATCGAATGGATTGATATTTAGTGTGACCACCATATGACCTTAAAATAATACACATGTTGCGACAGCATTCAATGTTGTAAAACTAAATGACCCAAAAAAAATCACAATCACCGGGCGCCTCCATCGTTCTTAAAACTGCAACGCTTTGCCAAAAGATGAAAACATGCCGCTGACGGTCTTAATGAAAAAGAATATTTTCATAAAATTATTGATTTTGTCGGGTAGGCAGTTGTCATAGAAAAACTTTGACACGATCTGTGCGGCTAACGATTTGTGACGTCACATAGTTATGAAACCGGTTAAGGTATTTTTTTCCTACGACAAATTGAGCCTAGCGCTATCACAGTCGCTCCAATTTTGCAATTGTAGCCTCCTCATTGTAGTAATCTTAACTAATTAATATTATTCATTCATCCCGATGTTGTTCTTTTGTTTTAAAGTGAAAGCATTATTGATGGGTGGTGACTAACAATGTTGCGCAATCATGCGAATTTACATTGCAACAACGTTTTTAACCTTCATTCATCAAAATTAAGGTGAATTAAGTGATCATATAATTATATGAACTCTTCTGATTTTAAGATATTTTGAAATGAAAAAGAATCATCAATTTTTGTAATTCAATATTTCATAAAACTCTGGCTCCATATCTACATACATTTTTTTAGTACTTACTTAATACTCTTTTTAATATAAATAAAAACTTTATTTCTGTCGTTTTTCGTAGAAAAGCTTAAAATATTTTCTTGATTTAAACTCAATTTAATAGCATATAGAGCTTTGCATAGAACATATCGCAGTTTAAAAGCCTTCTGTTACCTCTGAAACGTTGCACAGAATATAATTTTCTACGAAACAGAAATAAGGTACAAAGGATTGCATCGTTGTTCGCTTCATTACGACCACTTTCAGCATAAAACATCGCATCCAATATCGAGCACATAAAAATATATCGACCTTCATTAATCGTCGCATTTCGCTCCGATTGCCACGGCAATCGCACTCGAACCAACGCGCAACCAAAAAGAAAAAAACGACCCACCCCATCCTTCACTTCGCTCTACTCCAATTACCATCGCCTAATAGCACATCAATAACGATGTGGTTCCTTAGCTATGCCATCCGCACTGATCGTCCTGACGAGGCGCAAACATGGGGCAAAAAACTTTGTCGAACCATGAAATAGGGAGTGGCAACAAAAAAATATTCCTAAAAAAAGGACAGGGTAAAAATACTTTAAAAACTGTTCGATTCTGTCTTGCGTGAGTGGGCCTGTTTGCAGCCGATTTTTTTGGAGCTGACGAACGTTTGGAGAAAAGGAACTTCCTCGAGAGAGATTTTAGCATTTTTGGTTCTATTAGTCTTAGAAGAAAAAAAACCCCGTGAAAAGCAAACACCTTTTTTCTACCCACGCGTTGTAATGATCTGTGGCAGCGCGATTCCAACCGTCTGTTTGCGTTAGCACTGTTCCAATTACATCGATGCTTGCCTGCGATTTTTCGTGTTCCGACGGGGAAAGAAAGTGCGTACGTCTTCGGAAGGTTCCGAGCGGTACAAATGGGAACAACGCCTTCGTGCTTTCGGGAGAGACATTCAAATCCATTCCACCGTCCGGGGCGCACCGAGAGATTGCCAATTTTGGCGAGGTATCTCCCCTCTCTCCCTACACACACACACACACACACACACTAACCGTTCTGGTTCAGGTGAATGCTGTTCAGCAGCCGATATCCTTATGGTACGCTATTTTTATGTGCCGAACACGGTAAGGGCTGCTGTTGCTCTTTCGACGGTTACGCCCCTGGTTACCGGTTGCTAGGGATCCCCCTTCCCGTCCAGCTTCCGTTTCAGCGTCGCTTTCGATCTATTTCGGATGTATTATCTCCTATCTCGACCCACTGCACGTAGCGTGTCTCTTCGCGGGAGGTAGAGCATTGCTTAGCTTTAAGCTGGTTTGAGGGGATGAAGTGTGGAATTTAAAGTGGCTCTCACGTAAATGCAATAAACCTCAACGATACCCTGCTGTCTTCGAGGCTGCTTCCCCTGGCTGGTGGACGGTGCGAATGATGATTATTTGCCTCCTATCCTGCTTCAGATCGTGCTAAATACACGCAAGTGCCCAAGTGCCTGGTAAGCGACCGTTGTCCATTTAGCAGACCCTCACCAAGGAAACGATTTATTCATTCTCTACGTTGCTTTAGACGAATGGTTGGTAGGAGGTGAATAATAACGAAATTTCTACTTAAAACAGTTGCGGAAAAATGACAAACAACAATACCGAGCTTCATCAGTTTCCTATTGATTGTTTCGTTGTAGAAAAACATATGTCTTCAAAAATCACTTTCACAACTCACGCGGACACACGTATCGCAACCTCTCCGACAATATTCCCATCAAATTCCCACCACAATGTCACACGCATCAGGTTTTATCGAAGTGATTAATGACTCCATTACGTTGCCCGATTCACAACCGCCCGGATCCGGGCGATCCTGTACGGATTGAAACATCGAAAGGGCTCACGAGCAGCAAATTTGGATCCCTCTCCCCCACGCTGAACCAGCCCTTTCCGGCTTTTATAACACTTTACGCTACCGTCTTCGCCTTCTTCTTGCCCGTCGCGCCTCTCGCGACCGCGTTCATGCCCGCGTACGAAAAGCGCTCAAGACCCGACGAACGACCGTCACACAGGACGGTTCGTAATGTTTTATTCATTTTCCTATTACAAACGCATTTATTTTTCATGGCCAATATCTCTTAGGCTATCCTTTTTCCCCGACGGTGACATGGCGCGGCGGTGGCGTGTCATTTCACCCGACCCGTTTATTTCGAGCGGGTGGATTAAAAACCCCAACGATGAACATCCTTCCCGCCGGTGGGCTAGCGGGCTGTGGGAGCTTTGAAATGTGAGCCCGCAGAAAAGGGTGGAAAACCCTGAGGTCACATCAGTGCCGCCTCGCCCGGCGCCATAGTGTCTCGCGAGCGTTTTTTCCCCTCCAGTTTGCCTGCTCCCCTTCCTTGTTTCGTTTCGAGCTTCCGGAGCGCGTAAATGGATGTCATTAATTTGTCACCGTTTCATCGGCACGTGTTCGTGTTCCTTCGCTTTCCACCTCTACCAGCGGTGAAGACAGACGTTGCGTCTAGCCGTGCGCGTTTGATTGTATTTTACAAAGTATTTTTTTATGTTCACACGCACACGTGAAGCAAAGTAATCACTTAAGCAAACGTTGGAAAAGCATTCAGTTGAATGGGATACGTACCGCTAGGTGCCAATTATGTGTTTCACTGCTCAATTCATTACGGGCTGCCACAGCAGCGGAAGCGAAACCAAACGGCTAACATACATCACGAAAGACGCCAATTTGAACCCGCCCAAAAACAGGCTCCCTGTGCCTATAAAGCAAGCATCAAGCAGAAACGGCCGATGAGAAAGCTTTTGGCAGTAAAAATCAATTGCACCCACATTCCTGGCTCATTTCGTGCGAAGGTATTAGCGTGGTGCTTTTTTTAATTTCGGCTGTCATTAGCTTTCACTTGCCGCGGGCCGAGGTGCGGTATGAAAAGGGGTGTGAAAGTTACCAAACACCATTGCGGCATATCCTTCCGTGCGTTCGCACATACGAACGGTTTGGGCAATTTACTTCCATTTGCTTCTAACACGGAGCCCATCCCTTTCATTCTGGGATTGGATCGGTCCGCTAATTCTAAACCAATGTCGGGCGGGTAATTTTCGGGAGACATTCGCCCTGCCGTGCCGCACGTTGTCACTTTTCGCTGGAAAATTGTTTCCCTCCGTTCCCTTTCTCTCTTTCTTCCTCTTCCTCTATGATGATGCGGTTTGCTTGTCACCTTTCCCTCCAACCGCTTCCGGTGCAGGAAACCTCGCGTTTGCTGGTTGATGGGAAAGGTGAGATCAGCGCGACCGCAGGCCCTATTCATAGGGATACAATTCCTGGCGACCGAAACCGAATGCTGCTCGGTTTCTGCCAGTCGCCGGGCTAATGAAGAGTGACAGTGCAGTGTCACGCCAGCGACAACAATAGATGTCAGGCCGCGGTTTTCATACCCGTCGCCGAACGGAGCGGCACGGAAAACCCATTCCTTGAGCTACCGAACCCGTACAGTGTGCCAATGGGAGCCGGGCCGGGACGCGCATGCAAACCGAAAAGTTTTTCTTTCCCACCAAGAGGAACATAATATTGTGATATTTTTGCCTCCAGCGGCAATGCCGCTCGTTTCACCCTCACACAACGTTTTGCCTTGTGGGGTTTCCCCATCCAAAACTTTGTTGGGTAATTTTGTTTTGACAGCTGTCGGAATTATTCAATATTATTCAATCTAAGCTTTCAGTGTGCACGGGTTTTCTCGCTGTTTGATTTCGTTCATACGTTTTAGTTGAAAATTTCAAATGGACGATACTTTCATAAAATCCGGATATCACTTTTCATCGCGCCTTTCATTCAACTCCACTCAAAAAAAAAACCTTATCCCCTCTTGGTGAATCTTCTTCAAAGCAAAAACAATTCCAGAAAGTGAGCAGAAAAGTGGAATAATTATACATTCTAGCTTACTGTGTGGGAGATGGGGGGGGATGCTTAGCACCAGCACTCTAGCTTGCTGGCGTAATTATGAAGCACGAAATGAAGAGCCCCGTGCCGTTTCGCACGGTCCGGAATGTCTGCGCGTGCAAATGTGCGTGTCAGTTAGCGATTCCATTGTTTTCTACGCTTGCAAACGATGTCAAACGGCCCCACTCGGGTCCCATCGCTGGGACTAGCAGAACAGCGCAGGGTGGTGTTAACGTTGCTGTTTGCCCGTCATTAGTGTTTTATCACTTGCAAATCTCGCTATTTGTTTGAAACGGTTGAGAAAAGTATTAGAATCGCGTCATAATACTTCCCAATATTCTATCTGTTTCTTGTTGGCTTGTCGTTTGTTTAATTTGTTGCAATATTTTGAAGAAACCATTTTATTTTTAAACTTTTAACACTTTTTACCTTCCGTGCAACAGAAGCGCCGCTTTTCACAAGATGCTGGGGGTATTCTTTTATGCCAACTGGAGCATCTCTTCACACAATTGCCCCGGTTGATGAGTCCCACCGGCCCACACCCGTCTCATTTATGATGCATCAAGCGTAGTGTTGCTCTCGGCTGCTTACGGTACAAGCGCAATATGAAGCGCACAATGCTTGTGCATCTTCAG
The DNA here is from genome assembly GCA_000956255.1 of Anopheles punctulatus. Taxonomy (NCBI): domain Eukaryota; kingdom Metazoa; phylum Arthropoda; class Insecta; order Diptera; family Culicidae; genus Anopheles; species Anopheles punctulatus. The sequence continues at coordinate 9,840 of JXXA01006632.1, forward strand.
CGAGTGCTGCATTCCAACAGCTCGCCGTGTAGTTGCTCTAATTAATATTAGAGTTCATCCAACAATTCCCTTTGTGACTCCCCTGTGCCGTGCTGAAAGTGTAGACGAACCGGAAGCAGAAACTATCCCGCAAACCGGTCGCAGCGCCTGTCCAGCTATCGTTTAAATGTACAATCTAAAAGAACACTACCCTCACGGTATCAATTTCAGTGTCTTAGCTTTCACCACTATGACGGCCATTTGCTAGGACATCCAACATCGGGTTTTGTGGTTGGTGCAGATAATCAACCGACTGGAACACGATCGATTTCAATTTAGCTTCACCCGGGCGGAAACGAAACCGATGGAATGGGGCGAAAGTTTGTTAGAACAAATTATCGAACCATTCAGATCCAGTTTAAATTAGGACGATAAATCTGTCGAAAGTAGGTGCGGTTAATCATCCGCACAGGGTTTTAATAGGTACGATTTGCTTCACGATTGTTCTGAGTAGCACGGGATACATTGGAAACAAGTAAAATTGTTAATTAAATACGTGTTTTATTCGACAAATTCTTGCTTTTTGAAATAAAAAAATACAACTTTTTTAGAGTCTTGATTGATTTTCTCAAACAAAACAAATAAACATTTCATAATAACTATTTTTTAGTAATTTTTCTGCTCAGACAAAACAGGTTTGCAATGAAATGTTGAATCGTAAACTGTGTGTAAGCGAGCATCTGTAAGCAAACATTTGTTAGTAGCCTTGTGCTTACACTTTAAGTTGATATATAGATCCCATCCCTCGCATTTGATCCAATTATGGGAATCTCAAGTTTCTCATAACGCAAGATTTTCCACCGATTGAGTGGCAGCCAATAGGATTGCGAACGATCAATCGAGCTCAACGAATTCCAAGCAACTGCTCGATACACCGTTCGTACCGGGAAAATCCTCAGTACCACCTAATGAGCAGGTGAAACAACATGCAAAACTCGACCCCGAGACGCGTATCCTGCGCGTAATTACCATCGCGAAGCACTCCACAACGCACACTCATGTTACACGCGACCCGCGAATCGAGGAACTCGCATCCACAAGGTTCATTATCTTAAGTGATTTTTCGGAGAACACTCAGAACAGAAAGATGGCCGTCGGTACACGATACACGGTGTGTGTGTGTTTTTTTTTTGCTGCGAATTTTTCACGCAACGGCACTTTAGTCACGCACTCCGCCCGTTCCCTGCCATTTGCCATTTGTGTCAATCAATAAATGTACGCGGGCGCTTACAAACCTGCCCGGGATGTGTGGATGTGTTTACGCACGCACCGAGCCCAGCCTGTGCCACGCAACACGGTCACATCTCGTGTATGTGTGCGTTTCTGTGCTATGATCCGTGATTATAACGCAATGTCGAGCAGCAGCCGACCCGTTTCCTCGCAAGCGTCCTTAGCGCAATGGCGCGTGTCGCAATCAATAAATTGGGAATATTTATCTCTTGCGTGAAATGCCATATTTTCCACGCAGCCGAACGAACGCTATCAGGTTACGGGGCACAACTCTCCCACGCACCTGTACGTCATACCTGTACGCCTTCTTCTGTCGCTTCCCTCGAAATTGGCTCAAATATCGCCTGGAAAGTTGCTTCACGCCCGATTGAGGATGCCCCACGTGGGAAACCGTAGATAAAGCCCACTCTAGCGCGTCTTTACCACGTCACCGTGGTAACAAATTTTCACTCATAACTTCAATATTATCAATATCGTTCCCGTACCACCTACGTCACTGTTGCTTCTGGTGCTGCTTTCGAGCTGATAGCGTCCACCCCGGACGCAGAGTGTGTGAAGTGTTCGGTTCGTTGCGATAGTACCACTCCTAGGCTTTTCTTCAGCCATATGTCTCGAATCGAACGGTGTGTATTGGATCACCGTGTCGCGGTCGTGAGGGCGTTCGTTCAGCACAGCAAACTGGATGGGAAGTTTTTCGACCCGGAACAGGTGCTGCCAGCCAATACGACATGTTGAGATATTCGCCACGTCGAGGTTGAGAAATTATCGAGCCGCATTATCTCCTGCTCGAACAGTTTGAACCCGTCAAGCTGATTTAAAATCGAAACCTACAGAAATTTAACAGCAAATTGTTAAACTTACTTCATGCAACCCGTATCTGATTCGCTCATTTTCATTACCCAAATAATGCCATGCACAAATATTATCGCAAAATTTACGAACAAAATAAGCCAAAACTGGCAATTGGTACTGCGGCGATACGCAGTAAACGCACATCGATACCGCCTCATGGCAGCACGTGGGCGGAAGCGCCCTACAACAGCTGAAACAGATTCTCAGAAAATGTTTGCTTTACCCACCGACCGAACTCATTTTAAAATTCCGCAAATTGCTCCATTTAATATGCCATTTCTGTTTTCTGTTTTCATTGCAGGTATGTTTATGCGAAGAGGCTGTGGGTGAATTTATAAATATCTGGTGTCCATATTTGCCGATGAGAGGAGAATCGTGAGTTCATTATTTAATCGTCCTCAAAACATATTGAAGGGAATGTTAACTAGAGGTTTAAAAACGAGAAGATTTCGGATACCATTATATAAACGATGCTGAAATGTGGATGTGGATTATTCACACGAATAAAATTCACAGCATTGCATGCTTTTAGGCGCCAAGCTACCAAATCGCCCTCCACGGTATGCAATATTTTGCTGCGCAACACTTTGCGAACGCAACTTGAGAGCTCCATTTTTCTAAATTTACGCAGTTTTTTTTTGACAACTCGTACATTACAAACACAATTCGTCTTTGACGTCTTCTCGCTAATGGCGTTCCAATTTTATTATCATTTTAAGTGCACAATCGCCCCGAGCATCGGCTCCTGTCATTAATGTTTATTCCCGACGTTGCTACTCCCTTGGCTTACTCTTTCGCACGCGGGCTTTCGCGCAACCTTTCCAACCAAACCATATTTTACAACACTTCCCATCCTTGCCGTTCTTCTAAACAGTCTAAGACTAATTCGAGTGGCAATAAAGCACACCTCCAACCCGGTCTTTATTGCTGGCGCTGTGACCGATAATAGACCGCCCGACCGGGAATGGTTCGCTCAAATGAAGCTTGCCAATGAGCGCTGGAACGCGTAATTATAGCACAACCTATCGGATGATGACCCTCATCCCTGGGAGTGGAATGGCCGGAACTTCTGACACGTTTCCGCGCAACATTCGTGCCATTTCCGTTGGGACGATAGGTTTGGTGAAAGTGCGAAAAAGATGCTTATGTGTCCGTTAACGCTAGATTCGTTGGACCTATTCAGATGCACACACACATTGGCACGTGCTCAAGAAAAACGTGGCATTCCTTGGCAACTCTAGGCGTTGCGTGACATAAGCCCCAAATTTCTTGAAGTACCACAGCTGAACACCAAATGTTCACCCAATTCGATCGGCGTCGCGCAACGCGGCCATATCCCTCTGCTACCGAAAATTGAACTTATTTACGCGCGATAATAAAATTTATATTTCCAATTTTCGCCATTATAATGCTTCTTTAAATATGCCTCGTAATGGGTGGTCAACATTAAACGAAGACGTCGTAAAAGAGAAAAAAACAAAACCACCCCCACCAGCGCGGAAACAGAACTCAAAGCGGAAACAATTTACGCACCCAATGACCGTTTGTTTTTTGTGGCAAGGGCAGTTACGAGGGCAGTTTTATCGAGCACTGATTGGCGATAATAATTCGGAAGAATTTGTTCAGACGCTCAATTGAACGATCGAATGGAACGACAAAAGGCGCTATTGCTTTGTTTGGCGGTCGTGTCCATCGCGCCCAATTGGGACACATTTAAGCATGTCGTAAATGAATAGATGTAACGCTTAACTTTTTTTTCTCATGCGCTCCTACCGTGCTGCGTACGGGGCAGATGCTACTAAATTTTCCTACGGCTCCGAATGCAGGTCAACCGAGCCGGGCCACTGCGTGCGGCTCGCAAGTCATCCTGTCGGTTATTTTAACAAGTTAATTCAATAACGAGCCCTGTCGTCCTGCGTCCTAGACCCGATTGCAGTCGGTTTTCCGCTGCCGTCATGTTGTTCCCCGTTCGTTCGATGCCTTCAATTGACTTTTCAACTTCCGGGACGCTGTTTTCTTCTTTCTATCTTCCTTCCGTTCCTTCTTACACCACATTCCCGAACGCTGCGCATATTTGCGAAAGTCCTTTCGGGTTTGTCGTTCCACTTGACAAGGGTGAGCGTTGATGGCTTTTCAGGGAGTTTTTTTTGCTGGTTCCTATTACAAGCACTTGGGTTTTTTTTTTGTATTTGTGACACGTTTTGGTGCGCCCCCGACGCGATTGCACGCCCCGACATTCATGGCGACGAAAAGACATTTTTCATAGCAACACTTTGCGCGTACCTCCCCTTCCTCCCACCAACGCATCCTTTGACCGCGGTCCATTGGGTTGCATTTGATGTTTCGGGTTTAAAGGGACTTACGTTCGGTGACAAGCGTTGGATATTTGCCACACAGTTTTCGACTACAGTAAAACGGGGACATTTTTCTACCGCTAACTGGACA
>JXXA01006636.1:0-19005 GCA_000956255.1 Anopheles punctulatus
AATTACAATCAAGAACCATCAATATTTGAACGGAAGTAGACTGTGTGCGTGACCGTAACCGGCGTCGGGAATATTCAGTTTGGCAACCGCAAACTCGGCATAAAAAGTGCATCGAAGCAGTCGCAGCAATGCCACCTCATCTGTTATGTGTTGCGTGCTTTTCATTTTATTATTTATAAATAACTGTTGCAGTGCCATTCAAGCGCCGGCATCGAATCGTAAAGGTGTTAATAATATTCATCAAATCTCTGACACAATAAATCAATACAGTCGGGCGAGCGGGAGGGTGTTGATTTCTGCGATTGCGGGCGTATGCCGAGGTAAGCAAACGGAACGTAAATAATTCATCCACTCATGGATTCATGGAACTGAAAATTGAATGTAACGGGGTGGGTTCGCCGTAATGCATTTTTAAATGCATTTATTTTAAAATGCACCACACAAAAATGAAGCAAAAAATAAAGCGGTTCGTGCCTACCGAGGCCGTTAGCTTTGCAACGCTAAGGAAGCATGAAAAGTTGATTAAAAATCAGTAAAATAAATCATTGCATTTATTCTCCCAAGACGCTTACGCAATGCAATTAATCAGCCGCTCCGGTATCAGTCAAATTCGCATCTAAATAAGATACATAACTCATCAAATTAGAAATAGCAAACTAGATTGCACATGATAGGCATATTCCTAGTTATTAATATAAATATTATAGCCTCACTCTGCGCACTTTTAATGCACCATCCAATCCATCCCCCAAAGGGTCGTTCGTTCATGTTCTTGTGGGAACGTTTTCATAGTGCTTGTGTACCAGTAGAACTAACCATGTAAAAACCATGGTATAGCTCGGGAGAAAACCCACGGAGACGAGCGGGACGTCGTTCTATTCACATCGATTCCGCATGGTGTTATCCACGACTGCACGGCAAAAGCGGCACAATTGTGGCCTTGCACTGATTAATCGTAAACGTTGGTTCATTTACTGTACCACCGTACACAAGCCGTCGTGATACACAAAGGGGACGGCACAGGGAACGTAATAATTCAGTATCGGTAGTTACATCATTCGCATCTTTAGAGTGCTCTTCGGCGTTATCCGCGAACCAAAGCAAAGCGTATGGGAGGAAAAGCTCGACCATGGGAGTGCCAAATTACACACAGCCTGCGTGCCTCTCCCATGCCCGTCGGTCCTGTTGTTATCTCGCTGCAGTTATCATTTTGTGGTATTTTGTGGTGCGCAGATTTACGCGCCAAATCGAGGCCAAAAACGAAATAGAAAAGAAGTACTCGAATACTTCTGTCTCTTCGACTACTGGCCGCGCGATGATGCTTTGCCTCCCGAAGGTTTGGACGCATAATTGAACCGGCAGCTTGCAGAAACCGAAGATGGTTATCCACCGGCAATGAACATAAACCTTGGCGCTCTTATGGCCTCCCCTGCCAAGATAGACAGACGGTCGGTCCGCCGTGATCGACTGGCCTGGCTGGCCTGGCTGCCTTTCCCCAGGGCGGAGGTGTTCAAAGTTTACTTAAGCGATGATGCGTCGCGGTTCTTTTACGTGAGACAAAACGGTCGTAAAATAATAACAATTTCTTCCACGGAACGATTATGTTCGCTACGATGCGCGGTTTTGCCTTGCGCACCGCTTTTCCTTTCCTTTGCTTTTTTCCAACAGTGCTGGAAGCGGGTGATTAAATTACTACGATAGTAATTGTACACCGGGCATAGAGCGCGAATATCGATTGGTTGATTTCGGCATCGTAAAAAAATGGCGCTGGCAGCGGGAAGTACATTAATTTAAAATTACTGCCATAAACTGCGGTAGAATAACAATACAATCAGCGTAGATTGTTTGGCAAGCCGATGGTGAGGGAAAAATGATATGATAGATAAAATTTTATGCGAATCGAATAATGGTCAACGAAAAAAAAACATATTTGGCCAAATTGGGAAAGTAGTTCGCTCATGCTTCCGGGACGTATGATACTAAATAAAATGATAAAATGTAAACATAAAAAGAGGATTGTTGGATTCAGCATCATAAAGCAACCAACAGTTTCTAGCTAGTAATCAATACAAAATAATATCAATTTACTTTTGATTTAATCAATGCCAGTAGCTAATAGAGTATAATAAATACTCTTTTAATGTACGCTCAATCGATTTATTGAGGAATCTACCCTTTACTAATCTTCGTAGGACCGTTTAAATCCAATAAACAGAAAGCAAACTAGCAACACAATCAGAGCCCGAGTGTCAACCCATTTGTATTATTTTGCTGTGTGCTGTATGGAATTGCTGTTGTATACATTTTTCACTCCCGCATGGATATGCAACAATTACACAGCTCAAACACACAGCACGGCAATTGATGAACGAAAAAAAGAAACGACAGATTATGTTCTTCTTTTACTCGCTTCTTACGCCAGAAGGAAAAAGGGGTAAGTGCGAGCAAATTCGGCTCCGGGAGTGGACAGGCGAAAATATATGTGTATACGCCACTGGGTTGTGTGCGAACGGAGCGGGAGTAGCGAATTGTTTCCCTAAAATTTCGCTTTCACCACACCAAACACACAAACACCACACGGGTGAGGAGGAAGGTCAGGAAGGGCTTGGGGAGGAAATGCGCGCGCGCGCGCTCGCCTACCGACCTGCCATTTAGATTTATGTCCGCATAATCTTTCGAGGCTAATATGTATGATTTGCATAAGGCAACATGAAATGTCCATTACTCAAAAACGCGGCGAAAAACACAATCGCCGACCCGGGGGCAAGAGCTATTTTGAACCGTTCCTCAAACGAGGGAGGGGTATTGAAACGCATACTAACGCATATATGTGTGGTGGCTAGTAAAAACGGGTGCCTTCCCGCACCACCTGTAGATGATTCGCTAAATTTTAAGGGATGTGTGATTATGAGCCCGACGGGTTGAGCACGGTGGCACACGCAAACCGCAAAGTCCGGTGTTTCGGCTGTTTCGCGGTGCCTCACAATTGGGTGCTCCCGTTGCGACCAGTACAGCACTCACTCACACATACCGTATCCACTGAAGCTGGTGCAACAAAGTGAGCAAACACACCATCCATCCTGGCCTTCCCACATCCGCTTTCGGGTTAACTTTGCGTATTAGCATGAAAAATGTGCAATGCATGCGTGTGCTCGCCGATGGGTGCTGGTGTGGGGAGGTGGTGCGGTGCGGGGGTGGAAAAATGCTAAAACCAAACTAATGCTCACTTCATTCATACTTGATGACCCTAACTAGCAGACGAGGTGACGCGACCTCCACTACCGCGTGGAAGAAAGCTTTAATCGGAGGCTTCCACGGCACCTACGAGGGTAACATGGGGTAGCAACAGGGCAGAGGGAAGAGGGACAGGTGCGAGAAATAAACACTTTTGCATGCGATTTTCCCGACAAATGCAGCTCCCCATTGCATGTGCAGCAGCTGGTTTGCTGCGCTGAGTCGTGTGTGTTTAGCATGGGATAGGGGTGGAGGGTTGCATTTTTCCGTGGTATAACCCACCATCGCAGTTCCCATCGCCTTCACCAAACCTCCACCGAACACTCCAGCGGGAGGAAGTATGAACAACGGCAACACAAAACAACCAATGCATAAGTGATTACCATAATCACTGGTATAACTTTCCTGCTGCTACTGGAACATGGAACCGGTCACCGGCAAGCACAAGCTGACCGCAACCCCTCACTACACACCTCCTAAAGGTGCTGACCGGCACCGATGGGGAGGCGGTCGAAGCGCACAAGAAGCGAACCGAACCCACAAAACTCTTCGCACTCTCACACTTCGGGGAGGGATTGTAATTGATTTGCCTACGGAAAACACGATCGGTCTCACATACCTTGTTGCTTCGGCATGCCACACAGGACACGTTCTTGCTCATCAACTCGTAGCGTCGGCCATAGTGTGGTGTGGCAATGGATCAACCAATCAGTTTCTTCGCCCTTCCAGGACACCGCACGGGAGAACACTCGGGAACTCGGATTACGCCTTTCCCCGATGGCGTGCAAAAGAGACCCAAAAGACTCCACCCCGGTGGAAACAATAAATTAATGATACCGTAAACCAGTCGGTACCGTGGCTCGATGTTGGTTGACACATGCGGGACGCGCGACGCGCTTACCAAACAACTGGACAGCGAAACCGTTTCAAGCTGGATCGAAATCTCGTTTCACAAAACAGTGGTTGGCGTGCGCGCCCGCGTATATATGTACGACACATTCCCGCACAAGATGGGCCCGAGATGTGTGAGGAGGTCAGATCAGATATCTGATGACTCTGCGGCAGAGAGCGCACCGTGTACAACGCGTGGCGCAGTAATGCATACTAATTTCTTCATTTCTCACTCGCCTGTCCGTCCTCTGTGTGGCTTACAATTAATCCGCCGAACGACAAACTTTTTTGTACACAGAAACTCGGGCTGAGGAGATAAAAGCATGTCAGGATATTAAAAACGGTTCCACGAAGTGTGCATAACAGTTACGGACGACTTTCGAAAATGAAGCGGATGTGGTTTTACTTCCGTCATATAGATTTTTCCTGATTTTTTTTAAAGTTTGGGTAGTTTTCATTCGAGTAGTTTAACTCCTCAGCTTATGCGAAAGCTTAACAACATACCTTGAGGAATTATTCTTTTGATAGAAACCACAACAAATCAAATGATTTATTGTTAATTACTTTACTCATTAGCGCCATGGCTGTTGATTTTGTTATTTGTAGAGTTAATTTTCAGCAATAACTAAGCACCTAAAGGGGTTGGTTTTTATCTTCCTTAGATCAACTTTTACACATTTCAACTAACCAACCAAACTTGTCATAAAACGAATCCAAGCCGTAGCAGTCATGAAGAGCTGTACTAAAAGATTATGTTTCACCACTGTTAACCTCGTGTCGAATCCGTATTACCGTACGAGTGTGAGAGCTCGTGTAACGGGTGCCTCCGTATCATATCATGTCCTGTGTCACGCATTAAAAACACTAAATGCGGTCCCTTTAAAACACACCGTCACACAACCGGTCCAAATGTTTCCATTTGCCGTTCTTCCTTACCGTCCATTTCAAAAAGATCATAAGGCGAGAAAGAGCATCGTCGCTCCTTTTGATAGCTCAACATACACGAAGACATCCTCCGCTACACTGCTAATGGACGCCACACGAATCCTTTTGCAGTGCGTACGCATGGTTTTAACGCTTTTGGAGAAGGAAGATTATTAATTGCGAGCGTTGATAGCTTCCGAACACGGAAGGATGACACCGAGGCAAAAGTAGGGCCACGTGTCACTCGACAGGTAAATGTAGCGATATTTGAGCTCTGGGAGAGCTTCCGGATGAATGGCCGGACGGGTAGGGTTGTCCGTCGTGTGGTCGTTTGCATTAAAGTGACTATTAAACGATTTTTACCGTATCCCACAAAGCTATCTGCTTTGTCTTCGCTGGAGTACCGGGCCATCGGGCTGTAGGCACTTTATTATCGCTGCCGTCAGGATTCTCGTTAAGCTCGTCTTGCTGCTCAGCGACAGAGGTGATAGTGGTGATGATGATGATGATGATGAGAATATGTCTTCTATTGGGAGTAATTTTTGAGCCGAGAACATGGCATCTTGACAGTTCTTCGCCTTCAAGAAACACATTCCCTTTCAGCACGCTACGATGCGATGAGCGCAAGACAATGCGGCAACCTTTTAGCGAGGATTCACGTTTCGTTCAACTGGCTTTGATGCTAATTGAACACATCACAGACACATACCGCATGCCATCGCACCGGAGGCATCATAAATTGGGAGTTGCTTTTGGCCGGCGATGGGGTTAGTTTTTGACGCACTTTGAAGGAGAAACCATTAACCCACGGAATGGGCAAACTTGACAGAAAAAGCCAATTTACTTCATTTCCCATTTGCGCACCGTTCGGTCGTACCGTCTTGGGTCGAAGAACCGATCCGTTCCCCGGGAGAGGATTTTTATTTTGACACCTCATTTCCTGGGCTGATTATCACAAAACCCAAATGCATGGATATTTGCTTCACTCACGAGCCGCTCGTTAGCCCCAGTGTCAGCACTGCAAATGGCGTAGCATGTGCGCATTATTCCAGCTGACCGACAGGTCAAGCCCAATTTGGCGGCCTGCCTGCTCTTGGACAGCTGAATTACGTTTGAAAAATTATTTTACACAACAGGATTTGCAAAGGATGTTACGGAGTGTATATTACTGTAGTCGAGCTTGCAAGACGTGAGTCGTCGTGAAAGGATAATGAACACATGAGTAGGCTAAATTTCGGTCACACTTCGGCCAAACTATAACATTCATTAGTAGATTGCTAACGCAGCGCGAACGTACATGGTGGTTCTAAGAGGAACCTTTGATTGGATGTATCGTTGAGGCTCGTTGTTATTGTTCATCGACCCTTCTCGCGATGGTTCTACAATAACTGGTGTTTGAAGCAATCGAGCTGTAGTTAGAGTAAACATCTCCCTTTTTCCTTATTGGAATGAACAAAAAAGTCTGATACCTCACTTGTAATATTAACGTTTATATCCAGTGTTATAATCTTTAACTAATGAATCCGATGAACTGTGCCATTAAGGACCTCTTGTTATAGGCTTTTAAAAAGTAATGAGTTTTTAATATAAAATACGCGCATTCGTCCCAAAGAAGAAGGGGATTATTAAAAATTGTGCGCGTTACCATAACTAGTACCTTTCCTTGCCATAACCAGCACTCTGTAATGCAAAGGTTTGAAGAAAGCGAACAGTGCCCATCAGCATTCCCACCCATCAAAACCCCCGCAAGTTATGTGATCTGATTTTACTCGAACTCAAACTGGGAACCGCACCGTGCACAGGGGGCGGAGGAAAAACTCGTACGAAAAACGCACCCGATGGGAAAAAGCCAGTTCGAAGTAATCAAAGAGTAATTAAAAGCAAAGTCTGTAGGTAGCATAAAGTTTAATTAGAACGGTGGTTTCGGTGCGCCGATGATGACGGACGGGTGAGAGGCGTCGTACGTCGGCAACACATGCGCCCATGCGGTCGTGCCGTGTCTTTCGCTGCTGATGACGCGGTACCAACGTTCAAGCAGCAGGAGCGCAGGATGCGGAGACGTCGTCGTCGTTATACGGCTCGCAAGCAATGGTAACAACGCCTGGCCACTACGCCCCGGCCAGGAGCAGCCATATCATGATGATGATAAAACGGGCCCGACCGGCCGCCCTTTCTTGCCCACACTTGCACCTTGCTTGCGTCGGTGGGAGAAAACTGGTGGACGACTGGTGTGGCGAGACCTGCTCCGCTAATGTTTGCTGCTGCTTACAAACCAGTGTGCTCGTTAGCAGTGGGCACAACGAACGAACACACATATTAGCCCGTGTTTTATTGTTGCAACACCCTTTTTCCGGTCACGCCGGGCCGGCGTACATGGGGTGTTGGGCGGCCATCAAATACCCGGGTTCCCCTTGGCGCTTGTTCTAATGCATTGATAAGACGCGGCAAGACGCTGGATTATGGAGCCACTGTGAGTAACAATAAAGCGTTGCGCGCTGAAGGACTCTCCGGAGACCTAAAGAATGACGAATAAATTACCCATCGTAAAGAAACGGGAGTAGTAGCTGTTAGCAGCAGGTGACAATAGGTGGCATACATTCAGGCCGAATATGCGGGAGGGCTAGAAGGGATTGGAGCAATATTTGACACTAAAACTTTGTCTCCAAACATTAGCTATTGCTATTGCTATTGCTGAAATGTAGCTGATAAGCATGCAACATTAAAAAAGGAAAAAGATTCAAAAATAATAGAGAACCACATTGGCAACACAACAACATTGTTCTCACAAATGTATCTTAACTTCAATTACATTGTCAGTTAATAAATGACGCAGTTAAATAAAGGCTCAATTGTGCTTGAATCATTTCGTCCTCAATTTTATCAATTCAATTTTAATTTCCTCAACTTTATGGGCTACAAGTACGAATTTGGAAAATTTCGTAACATTCAAATGGATGTGTCATGAACATCAGATAGAGGTTCTGGAGTTATCGTGAGTTTTGTTAGGTTGACTAGAACGAAGTAACACGCTGCGATATTAAAACTTCACACCGACTTTCTTCAAGTGCAACTGCGTCGCAACGCTGCTGTGGTTGCATTTTTATCAGTAAATTTTTTCACCTTCCTTTCGCCATACACACTTATTTTTGCTGTTGTTTTGACGCTTTCCCCCTTCTGAAGACCTCAGAACCGAAGCGTTGAAACCGAGCGTGAATGGGATGCCTCCGAAAGTCTGTGGTTCTGGAAAAGGGTGCAAAAGCTGCATGCAAACAGAAGAGGCCCAGCTCGTCTTTCGTCTGGTAAATGAACCAGCTTCGTCTTACGACCTTTAGCAGATTTAAGCCCATTTTAAGAAGCCCGTAGGGAAGCGCACAACGGCCACATTTGTGTGAGAAATTTTGTGCGCGTGTCCCCCGCCGTGTGAGCCGAAGCAAGCATGGCCGCCGCAAGGCTACCGGGCAAATTTATTCCGCCTAGCTGTGGCATGCATAAATTGTAGCATACATTCGCTGGCCATGTGCCGGTCGCTGCGTCCGTTTTGCGCACCAAGAACGAGCGCGAGAAAATCTCACAAAAATCTCACCCATCGCCAGTCCACACCTCGCGGCGGCGGGTTGGGATGCAAAAGTGCGACCACATATTATCGACGACCTTTGCGACACGGGACACGGCCGAAACAACATGTGCTCGGTTGTGGGAGTGTGCTTTTCTTCGTACGTTTGTAGGGTATCATCGGCGCTGACAGCATGTTTACAGCATGCAATGTGTACTTGCCGCGAGACCCGTTTCGGGCCGCTTTCGTTCCAGCAGCATCTGAAGCAGCACTATATTGCTCGCATTTTGCCAGCTCGAGATTGAACCGATTTCACGGGAAGCTGTACCGTCTTCCAATCGTACGTGCTGGTCCCTCGAGGGCGCTTGTTCACATATAGGCAGCAACAGCAGCAGTAGCCAGGTTCGCGTACAAGATTGAAAAGTGATACCCTAATTGACAATCCAAAAATATCTTTGTAATTGGGACAATCCTTAAACCAGTGGTTGGAGTGCTGGTATCATCGCTGGTTTGCCCTCTGGTGCAAGTGACAATGGACAATGCAGTAGCAGCGGCGTTGTACAGCAACGACTGCTTGGTTAATTACGCTCCAACCGATCATGAAAGGAATGAGGCGAATTGATTTTTACTAAACAACAATGTCGTTGCTTGCTTCTTACGGTACGGATACGGATATACTGTGGTACGGGTACGGATATACTGTGAAAAGAGGTAAACACAGAATATATAATAAATAAAATATGGAGCAAACATCATGCACCAAAATCTTGGTTCAATCGAAACTGCAGAAAAAAGATCATTCACTTTCACTATTTTTTGCGCGGTCATGCGTACGCCCCCGCGATCACGATTCGTGCTCCAATCGTTAATCAGTTAATTAATAATGATTCGATTCGATCACCGACACTCCATGCTCCGCTAGTGAAGTGGAGCTGCGCATTAAAATAGCTTAAGAAATTACAAAAAAAAACGTCAAGCTCTAACAACACGTCAAGCTCTAAGGTGGATCATTTTTCAACTCCACCGGTTGGTGTCCCGAAAACCGGGGTTGTCCCACAGTGATTAAGCGATTTCCGTTCCGTTCCGTTCGTCGAGATGGCGAGTGTGGGAGAAAGAAATTGTACCGATCGCTTTTGTACCGTTTGTTGAACTGGGTGAGAAAGGCTGGCATCACCTTTGTTGTGTGAGACACGAACACAACACGTTCAATCCGTAGTGAATAAAAATGTGTGTTTAGTTTCTTATTGATTTGTTATTTTGATCAGAATAGTAACAAAAATGTTTTAAATATTTTTAAAACCCACAGTCAATTTTGTCAATTTTTGTTTGGAAACTTTTTCCTATAAATGAAGCCAAATTTATCTTTACAAATGTTTATTGGCATTTCTATGCAGTTATTCTGAGTTGTGTACTAAACTAAATAAATAAATAAATCTTGGAACTAAATAAATCTTGAAGATTTGCTTTGGGAAATCGTATTTGATTTCGGTATGCTTAGTAATTGTCTGAACCATTCGAACGATGATCGCTTTAATCCGTGAATAATGGAAGTACGATATTCAAAATAAACGTTCTTATTGAACAACATTTATATAGGCCGATGAAATCGATCTGACTAAAGAACAATTGAAAGTTCGTCGAACCATTCGGCTGGTATAGACACTCAGGCAGTACCACCGATTGCAAGCTATTGAACGTACTCTGCGGTGGCCTGAAGAATCTCTGGCAGGCAGGCAGGCAGCCAGGCGTTTGTCTCCACGACATATCTCACCGGCATGCTTTGCTTGCCCCATAGGCATAATGTAATGTGTCCAAGCTGCCCAGTACAACAAGCACCTTCTTTCCCGCTCGTTGTTTGCTTTAACGGGGTGCATCATAACAACAACGGCAACATCGGCAAATCATATCACCGTCCCTGGATCTAAGGGTGACCGACCACCACACACCGCCGCCGGTGCGGTGCGTACTCTGTCCGCTCGTTTCACTGCAGCTTCCCGCCGTCCCAGACCACACACTGGTGCGCACACAGTCGCTCTCGTTCGCTTTCGAATTGACCCCCTCGCGATCGTTGATTTTGTGTTGCGGTGGGAAACAAAATCCCGCGTCCCGGTGCTGCTGCTCCTGCTGCCCGAAACGCATTTCCAAACCCCTGCCGCACGGTCTTGCTACGTACGCCATGGGAGTTTATCTCATTCTCTACTTAAACTTTAGTCACGACTGCGCGCTGTAACTGACCACCAGCCAGGGCTTGGCCGCGGACGGTCCCTGCGCACGGTCAAGCGGACGAACGCGAGCGTATAACAATTGCCACGGAACCCAAACGATGATATCCTAAAGCGAATGGGACGTGGTGGGGCGAGCGGGGCGAGTGCGAACTAAACTGGTTCAGTTTGGTCCAAAGTTGTGGAACGCTATGGACAACAAACAAGAGAGTTAAAGCAACCCCGAAGGTAACGTAAAAATAATCCAGGATGAGATGGTGAATCATTTCATGAGAAAGGTGGTTCAGAAGGAGTGAGATAGAGAGCAAAACGGTGGAGTGCGTTTGCAATCAGCTAATGTGGAGCTTTCGGAAAGAGGAAAGTCTCGGTTTAATGCTTTACTTTTTACTATGAGCAGCAGATCAGCCGACGATCGTACTGGCTTGTATGCTGTGACAGTTTGCGAACGTGTTCGTCTACCATAAATGAACAATGTTTCGGTAAACATATCGAACAAACGGAACGTAAATAATGCTTTGATTTACAAGCGCCTCTAAAGCGGTTATATGTGGAGCAGTTTCGGTCGAGAATATGTTTCGCGAACAGGGAAACCTTTAGCTCAGGTAGGGAAAATGAGGAAGGAAGGGTTTTTACTTCATGGACATTGATTTTATTCCGCTGTCCGCCAGTAGACAACCAGAGGCTCTAGCAGTCGCCATCTTTACAGTTTTATTTTTATCGTTTCGGTTGGAGTTCGACATAAAAAAGGCATTGTTCAGTTGATATTCCGATTACTCTGGCGTGCGGAGTGAGTGTTTTTGTGTGCGACGAGAGGAAAAAAAAGCGTGGAAACTGCACTTCTCCATCCACCCACAGTTCATCCTCAGTGTTGGGAACGCGATTTGTGCATCGTATATCGGCGTTGCCCATGCTGCTTCCACAAATGCATCCCACCGAAGTACCGAATTTCCACCCGGTCTGTGCTGTGCACTGTGTACGGAGCCACAGTAGCAGCAACAGCAGCAACAGAACAGAACGATATAAAACCAGTGAGTGCAATTTACTTTTACAGTAACATAAATTTTCACCGACCATAGGAAAGTTTCCCATATTTCTTTACCACAATGCCCAGAGAGCAGGCAGAGGGACGACCAAACGAATCGGATTCTTTTCTTTAGCGTGGAGCGCGAAAGAGTTGGAAAAACGACGTCATTTTGCGATCGCGAGGGAAAATGGGTGGCCAAATAGGAGAAGAAAACGCATAGAGCCTTGCCCCGCTTGTGTCGTGTAACACTGTGGTCTTTACAGGAACGAGAAAGTAAGTAAGAGAGAGAGAGAGATAGAGAGAGATAGAGAGAGAGTGAAAGAAAAAGAATAGGAAAGTCGAGGCATGGGAATTGTAGCGAATGTTGCCATGTGAAATCGTTTTCATTCCACTCCAAATGGGAGCAGATTTCACAGTGGCGGTGGAAATGAAGAAGCAAAAGTCCTTCTTACTCCTCCTAAGCGCGGCCGGCGACGGCTGCTTGTTGAGTCGAGAGTGCTGTAGCTTCCCCCCGTCCACAGAGGCACAAACACACATACGACGGCACATAAGATTCTATTTCAAAATGTTGCTTTTTCTGTTATGTCCCGGTCGTTTCGGTATCAGTTGCGGGGAAAGATAAAAAGGCGGGCGTAAGCGGGTGGTTTCAGCTAAGCAGCAGACCAATTTCGTACCGCAAAACCTTTTGGAAAATCTTTTTCCTACTGTTTCAAACACCCCTTCCAACCGCAGGTCCAGTTTGGCCGGCTGCCTGCTCGGAGAAAGGTAATCATAAATCACCTGTGAGAAGTTACCATTATTATTATTATTACAGCGTCCGGATTCCGGACCGGTGCGAACACCACTACCGTATGAGTTGTGCGAGAATAAATCGGTTTGACGTACGGGTAACTAAGCTAGCAGGCAGGCAGGTATTTGCTGTGGGTGGGTGGGTGAAGGTGAGACAACAGGGGATTTTGACTAGTTTCCGAAACGGAACAGATGCTAGACGTGCCACGAGTGTGCCGCGACGGTGCACACGGTTAGCGAATGAAAACGCGAAAGGATACAACTGCTCCGTGCAGTCTACTTACATTTTATACATTTTATATGTAATACCTGGAATTTCATTCCTTCTATTAATGCTAAAAGAGAAGGAATGAAATTCCACGTATTACATAAAAAATAATGAAAACATGCAACTGAATTATACGCGTTTTACATTGAAATATTATTCGGTACTTTTATTGCCAAAATAGGATTGCAACTCCAGCAACTCCAGCCACCCTAATCAAAATAATACCATAGCACACTAGGTTGTAGCAAACTGGGCACTATCATAAAGATCTCTCTGAACGAAATAATAAAACAGAAGTGCATTGAAGCCTTTAATTCAGCGCTCACTCTCATGTCAATCTTCATTAGAATATGGTGCTAATGGTAAAAATTCAGTCAGTAATTCACACACATGAATACATGGACACTCGGTAGCGAATGAAGCGAGCGAATGAAATGAAATAAGGCATCCGAAGATGTCGGAAAAAAGACTTTGTTTAATCTCTCAACACAGTAGCGCCTTTTGCCTCTAGTGGGGCGTTCTTGGGGGACGAACCGGTGCACGGTAGGAGGTGGTCCGACCGTCTTCACGTCGGTAGAGCGCCAAACAAATTTCAAAATGCCAAACCAGATCAAGAAAGGATGAGCCTTGTAACCAAACGCCTTTTCACAACAAGTGTACTGGACTGGAGAGGGAGGGGCAAAGCGGGCGGCTCCAGCTCCGATATGAAACGACTTTAGAGCTCAAGAAGGATTAAATGAAGTCAACGAAAAAAAAAGAAACTAAAACAAGATTCGTCGAAATTCTTCGCACAAAGCAAAGCTAGGGCAAACGGTTGTGTTGTGCTGATTGTCGGTGGTTTTCCTTTTTGTCTTGAACAGCCCAAAGGCCTCGCACCGATAGCTTGCTTTGCAGGTTGCTTCGGCCAAATTATTATAATTGGCACTCCCGACCCGAGTAACAAAAAATAAAAAAACAACTTTTTTGTTTCTTCAGCTCATTTCCCTCCCCTTTAGTATGATGATTAGTTTAGTTATTCCATTCGCTTATAGTGCGATTTGTTTGGTGTATAATACTGGCTTCCTGCTTTCCTGGTGGTTCGCGCGCAATGGTGATGGTTGAGAGTTCTTTACCATTTTGATGTGACTCTCCCAGTGGCTTCCCATTTTCCTGCCCCCTTTTGCACCGTGTCCGTCTGTTTAGCTGTCTCCGGTGTGTCTTAGAACTTTTTCGCTGTTATCATTAACAAAATTGTGTTTCGTTTTGTTATCATCAGTCCCAAACTTGTCAGACGGTGACATTGTTCATTAGAGCATTTTGTTTTGGGTTTGATATCATAATTGGTTGGTTGGTTGATGCACCAGAACGGTTGTTTCAAATAGTTTTAACGAACAAAACATGAAGCTAGAATAATAAAGCAACGAAATTGTTACCGACGTACACAACTACCAACGGAACAAAATGCTTGAGTACACAGAAAGAGACATTCAGCTAGACAAAGGAATCATCCGTACCAAGTTACCGGAACCACGCATACAAACACATCGGCTCCCACATTTGTGTATTCATACATATTTTGACCAGAGCAATTATCTATAATTTAGTAATTTTGATTGTCCCAACCGTACGACCTTCCATCCCGACCGATTTGATTATCGGTTGGGCGGGTTTTTTCTCCATGTCACGGTGGATTGGTGTTCCCTTCCCTTACAGTTTCTATTTAAATTTCAATCCTCAAAAACACTTCCCGCGGTTAGATCACACGAGCAGCGCTGCTGTGGTGCAGAAATGTTTGTTTCGCGAACATTATCGCAACGAAAAAAGATCAACCGTAGTACGGTAGCTGCTGATGACAAAGCGGGGAGCGCGCCAACGCAATCTACATTTATAGAGCTAACAACATGAAAACACTCCAAACACTGCTTTGCAAACGAAGTTGGATTTAAATCTTACCGACAAAAAAAAGAACCCAAGGTTCGTCGCTTGCTGCCGGCGGTGCTCTTTCCCCGGCCGACAGAGGGATCTTCGCCGTTGCTGGGAATCGGATGGGATCGATTTTCGAGTGGTGCAACCGAACCGAACCGAATCATATAATAATGGTTAGTTAGTGCTTCGGATGTTCGGCGTCCCACAGCACCGGGGGCGCGGTAGCCCGTGAATGCGACAGGAGAACACAGGAGGAGGGGGTCCGCGGCCAGCAGCCGAGGCCTTTTAAAAGGTTTCTAATCCCTGACAATTTGCTGTGATTATCGTTATTATTATGAGCTGCTGTTATGCCTATATTTCTGTGTTGTTGTTTTTCACTCCCGCCCCATTTGCTTCGGCGGTGGTTTGGAGTGTATTTTTTTTTTCTGTTCGCCGATCACGCCGAAAATTCACCGGTTGGCACACTCGCCGCCATCCGCCCGTGGCCGGTTGGTTCTAATGGCGGGGCACGATGCAGAGTCTGCTTTTCCGAACCGTAACTAGAGGAACCGTCGTCGTCGGCAGCTCAGTCCACACGCGATTTAGCCCGTTTTTTTTGTCGAAACGAACGCTTTACGCTTGGATGAGGCTGAAGATAGGGTTAGGAAATGAGGCGGCTCACAAAGCCACACACACAGTAAAGAAGAAAAAAAAATCAAATATAATTGGGATTGATGTCTGAAAAATTGGATTCATGTCAAATTCGATGCCCTTTGTTTCGGGTTTCCGTGAAACTGTAGCAGAAAGTTGCCACGGATTTTTCTTAGCCGCACCTCAACCGTGCCCAAAAACACAAAACCCTAGTTCTGTTCTGTTCTTCACAGGAATTCGTCAATTTCGTCGATATTTGGTACAGGTTTTCGATTCATACACGCGGTGAGGTGCGTAGGTAGGGTGTGAAGAAATGAACTGTAGGACGGGAAGCTTTAATTGGTGGGATATTATAGCTTTAATGATAACGTTGCTATAATTAAAATTGGTGTTGTTACTGATTGTATTTGAAAACAAGAAACAGTCAAAAAATCTACAAGATAGAAAACATTGAGAATGTTTTTTTTATAGGAAACCCTACATTAAGCAAAAATTAAAAACGTAAATTTTTGACTCTTTGGGTAATATTTTACAAATTCCTTGGCGGAAGGTGGAACATTACCATCTCACACATAAAAAATAGAATTTGCTGCCTTTTCAGTTGCGATCCTCTCTGAAGCTCTTTTCCGATCTTAAAATCGAGAAAAGCTTATGAACATTTAGGATATTTTTTTTTAAATTAAATATATTTCTACTAAGTGGTATTACTTCGAGCAATTCAATCGCATGGAGCTTAGTCTACACTCCATGCTACAAGTGTTTCAAAGATTTCCAAAAGAGGAAACGAAAGAAACAAAAATCCCAGCTCGTTCCGATCGCCCCGCCGACGACGAACCGGGCCTGTGTTTTGGCTGTCGAAACTTTGACGATTGAATTGACTGCCGTCACCCACTCGTTGCGTTTCCTTAACCGTCGCAACACGGGTTCTCCATCATTCCATCTCTTTCTCTCAACCCAAAGCTCGTAGGACCACGAGTCATCAAACCATACGGGAAGCGTTTGCATCCCTAGGAGGGAAAACTAAGGAATGGAAATTTGTGTTCCCTTCGCTTAAATATAGGTGTGTTCTTCAAAAATCTGTCAATAATTTTCTGTTCGAAGTCGATTATTATCTTATTATATTTGCGTTGCCCTCCCCCAGGGACTAGCGTTTCAATGTTGCCGGCCGGTCGGTCGGCTGTTCCGCTGCTACTTCCCTTGAAGGAAAGATTGCCGTTGTTTGGTTGTTGCTTTTTAATTCATTCTCGCAGTCCGTTTCCAAATCTTTGATACACTCTCTGAGCCGATCTGGGGGTAAAGTCGACGATCTAAGAGTGGAGCGCGGCCGCTTTGCAAACATGTAAACATGACGTTTTGATGAGTTTTGCTGGGGAAAGAAGTTTTAATGAGCCACTTCCATGAGGCTTCCATCTTCCAGCGATGATTCTGGCCACTATTCATAATGGTTTAGTGCGTTATTTTTTGTACAAGACCAGCCTAGCCAGGACGGGTTTTTAGTTTGATTGTATAGCGACTACAGTGAACCGCCGCTAAACGAACTATTTAAAACAATCTCACATCGTGTAATCAATCGTCGTGTCTCGTCGTCGTTCCATACTGTCGCTCCTGATATCAAGCTGTCCAGCCATCGCCGCAGACGAGCGTTTACATTGAAGGACGATCAACCTGCCGCTGCTGGTGCTGCCGTTTCGATGGGCGCAATTTTCGCTCAACGATCAATGCTAATAACGCATCATGGTGTATGGTTGATTGATTGATTTGTTTTGCGGGCAGTTTGGCGAAAACGATCCGGCTGGGCAGTGGGGAAACTTATCTCGCCTCGTTTCGCTTATCGACCGATGGAGCGGGTGTCGATTTTCGGTGCTTCGAACCAATCTTTCGCGCAGGAGTGGAGGGTTCCCTGCTTGGAGAAGCAGAACCACAAAATTGAGTGTGTGCTGCGAATCCTGCCCAGTTCACACAAGTGTGTCGCAGGTCGAGATGGCCCTCGTCAGTCTCGCCCGGTGATGGGGAGCGATCCGTAGGAAATTCTTATTTCATGCTAATTATACGGAACCGACTGCGCCCTCTGCGGGCTGGATCATACCGTAATTGCCGGCTATCATTACAAGCGCACGGCGGAACCATGGCGAATGGCGGGGCCGGTCGGACAAAATCGGTTTCGCTGCGGGGGTAATTCGTATTCCGAAATGATCGACAAAAAAGTTCCCTTCAGATACAACGGTTTGAGTGATTTTTTTTTGTTATTGCTGTGCTTTTGTTATTGTCCCGAATACTTTACCGAGAAGCGCTTGCCCGATGTAAGAGAGAAAAAAATACGAGCTCTTTAAATTTGGTAATACTCAAACACACGTTCTCTGTTAAATATAGAAACCCAAAAAACTTATTATCAGACGTTTACCACGCGCGAAACATCCAAACATATGAGCTGAAAACGGTTTTTGTCGGAAACAATTTTCAATCGAGCAAGAGAGAGCGCACTGATTTCAACTGCTCAGCATTTCATTCTGGATTTAAAGTAGCAATTAGCGAATGAAGTACCCCGAGGGGTTTGTGGTGTTGCTGCTGCTTATTTTCCATCGTACATATAGCAATCACGATTGAGATGGTTTCATAAAGTCGCGAGAGAACGATTGCGCTGCGGCTGCTACTCGTCTTTTAGCCGAGTTCTGCTCTGTCCCCAACGTCTCGCACATGGCGAAAGAAAAAATCGAAAGCAAAAAACGATTGAGAAGACATTAAAAACGAATATTACCATCAGCTTTCCCTCCAATTGTATAGCGTGTGTGTCTTCCGTACCCACTAATTAGCATTACCATTACATGACAGAGAGGCCTTTTATAAACATCTCATACCATTATCAATTAATTACGCGAACTGTTATCGAGGTTGGGCAAGATGCAATCTGTTGTCTTCATCGTTTGTAGCATGGCGCAATGCGAGACCTTTGTAAAAACGTGCGATTTCTTTGATTCAATTCCGGGTTGATTCGATAGTTTGTTGTTTTTTTTTGTACTCACCGCATCCTTGATTGTATTATCAACGTCAATTATCAATGAGCTCACGGTGTCCTTTTCCGTGTAAATGGGATTGCAATTGCACAACACATGCATACAACCCGCCGGGCGGCTCGGCCAGTCGTAATCAATGTCTCCGACAACAATCGATACGACTGGCGCGCAAAATTAAGGGGATTCGCATAATTGAATTTGTATAATTTACCCGAAGTGATAAAAACACGAATGGATGTGTTGTACAAACAAGAAAAAAATACAACCACAGACAGGCCGCGTAGTAGTTGTAAATTTGGCAACATAAGACACTCGAATGCAATCGATGATTGGCTTGATTGGGGCCGATTGCTTTGCACTCCATAACGATATAGAAAAAAAAGAAAAACAAAAACGGTTTGCTTTAATAACATCGTTTCCGGCGTATAGTAAGTACTCTCGCACGGAACTGTTACGAACGTGTTCGCTAGCGTTGGTTACATTTCATGGTAGCTGACACTCAATCAAAATATAATAAGGATTTTGATTACGTTCTGTCCATGGATTAAGGAGCA
>JXXA01006637.1:0-10952 GCA_000956255.1 Anopheles punctulatus
GAAAAAGCGCTTTTGCGCACGTTTCGAAAGGTGGCAAAAGTGTGTGCGTATGTTAGCGATAAACGCCCGGGGTTAGAAGGAGCGCGAATGAGACCAAAAAAACACAAACCACTCTCTTCCTTCCAGCCCCTCTTTCCCAGGGGAATACCTCCGAAAGGAATGGGCAAACGAACGAGGGGAACGCTAAGAAAGGACACGCGAAATGCCGACCGACCGAGAGATGAAATCACATAAAGCATAAATCCGTCTTAATATGATTTTACTCCTTTTTTTTCGGCCGCGTTGCGTTTTCGCGCAGGAGGGCAGGGTATAGTTCTCGTTTTCGCACTTTTATTTCATGTCACACGCATATCATAAAGGGATCACTTCCCGCACAGCTTAGCTTCAACAGAAGTAGCAGCAGCCTGAGCAGCCGTCCTTCGGAACGCGAGACGGAATCCTTCGGAACGATGCGAGACGCCACCGGCTCCTTCATTAGGAGTTGACGAAAGTTGGTGTAAATTCGTGAGTGATTGCGCCTGTGTTTGAGTTCAGTGTGTGAGTTAAGCCCGTCGCTCCAAACAAAAAGGGGGGAAAGAATATGAGTCTCTCTCTTTCACACACCCCCGAACATTCTTTCAGAAGGATTACTTTTTTTTGTTGCTCCAAATCGACCAAACCCCCGGAAAACCTCCGATTCCGTTCGTCCTTCCGCCCGGGAACGGCCGTTCGCGTGCTCCTACGTCGTAGTGTTCGTAGAACCCCCCGAAGGGTGAGATTTTACCACCCGATAATCCCCCCGCCATGTTCGGAGGCCGCGTGTGGACATCAGGCGTTTGAGAAACGACCGTAGTTTAAAAGCAAATCGTTCTCCCTAACCGTCGGTTCCGAAAGGGTCTTTCGAGCTAAATGAAGGGTTAAATGGAAAAAACAGACTTCGCTCATGCTCCCGTGCGCGACTTATAAATCAGACGACGGCGAGCAGTGAGGCTCCACGCAGCGGTTAATCCGATTGCTCCCCTTCCCCCACGATGTCGTTCTTATTTTGGAGGAATTTTGTAGCACGACGCGCTTTGAGGGAGGGCACGCATTTTTGTCGGCCCCAAAATGTGCCTTGTGCGGTGGAGTAGGTTGGGGATGAATGGCTCCGTGGTTCTGTTACGTATTAGAGAGTGGCCAGGATACGAGGCCACCGCAAGGATTAATGCTAGCAAAACCACGGTGCTGTAGCGGTTCGTTTGGAGTAGTTAATTAATTTACAACGCGTCTACATATTTTGTCCACCGAACAAACTGCCCTTTTGGTGGAGATAAAGGAGCTCGAACGACGGTAGCAACTTCTATGGTAGATTTTTTTGGCAATATATTTTTTAAACATAAATAATATTTCATAATTGATGATTTGGTATCGATTTTCATGATTTAATATTTATTTAATGATTTAATTTATTAGTTTGAGTTTTTGAGTTTTTTTTATTAAATTTTATTTGACAAACCATAACTAATACAGAAACAGAAAATCGTTCGAAAATAACTTATTAAAATTCTTATTCAATTTTAATAAATAAATTAAGGAAACATACATTGGTTTTATTAATTATAAATCATGTCATGAATAAATTTAAATTGAAACAAACCCTCTCAAAATTCTCACTTTCCTGCTGCCAAATTGCCATCATGAGCAGGCAGCTTAAGCCACAAAACTCTTCTGCGTGCAACAAACTCCACTGCTCGTCCGTCAAGTGCCAAAGGAGGTAAGAGTATCGAAAGCAGTATATATGACACTTAAAACATAATATTTATTTTTTACCATTCCAACTCATTCCACCGATACAAACGCGAACGTAGCGTCAGCGGTATCATAAATCGTGCCTCGTTTGCGAGATCACATCACCTTCCAGAGTGCCTTTTCTAGCGAAAACAAGAACATGTTGAACCCACGCGCGTTTCTCACGCTTGCTTACAAACAAAACGATCCTTGCAGCGCGCATCGGCTTCGATCAGCCAATATAAATCAACAAATAACGCCAGACAACGGAGAGAGAGAGCTCTGCGTATGCGTCATCATAACGAGAGGTTTTGGTCACTTACAGCACAGGCAGCAGCAGCGGCAACGGACGAGGTAAATTATGATATCGCACTAATTAATACAAACCCTCAGCAACTGTGGCTGCTGCTGCTGCTGCTAGCTAGCGGAGCCCGAACGAAATAGAGCAAAGAAAATTAAACCGTCGCGTTCGATATTTATAGTTTTGCGTTCATTTATGGTGAGTGCCTCCAAGCGACAGCAAGGGTTTTTTGTGTGTAGAAATAACGCACAACACAGAATGCTTTAGGAGGGAGAAAATGGGGTTAATTAAATATTCTATCACAAAAAAAAATTTGTATGTAATTTTCAAACACGCTCAATTCATTAGAATATCGAAAAATAACAAAATACCCGATGACTGTCTCGACAGAAATTCGAACGACCTTTCAGGTTTAACTAGCACAAGAGCTGGAATTATTTATATAGCGGAGGCACGCAACGCACGATGACCGTGGCAAGCGTTCAGACTTTGTCTGTCGAATCTATATTCGACATCGTCTCAAGAGAGAGTGTGAGAGCCGGTGACGGTAAACATCAATAATCCAGGGATGTGACTTAATTCCATCCAAACCACCTCGCAGCCCGCTGTAGCGCGGCTGATAACGTTTTCGGGCGCTCGTGGCTTCGATGGGGGATAACACGATCGATGTTTAATAGACTGATTGGAGTGGAGGTTTTTTTTTCTTTTCGGTTGCCCTATAAGTCCTTCCACAAACCGATAGGGACGACCGTCCGTTTTTCTGACACTAAGACGAACTGAAATTTCCCTTCCCGGCGCGCGGACAACTTCATTATCACAAACGCAACACACATTCCACGAGGCTGTTCGAGACGTAACAATTCGCCAGCAGGCCCGCCGTGCGCTTGAAGAAAGTGATGATTAAATCAGCAATATTAAATAGAACGTGAAGCGAGCGCTCTTTGTGTGCTGTGCCCCGAACATCAATGCAACAGGAAAAGTGCACTCTCGGCCCCGTAAGGCCGGCCGGAAACTTCCAAATCCAATCCCGCGTGCGGCACGTGTCCTTAGGGCGTGGGTTGGGGGACTAAAATTTGCTCGAACGTCGGGCCCGGGCCCTTTAATGTTTCACTGAGGGGAAGGGGAAAAAAACCTGCAACATCCTTTCGCCCGATTTCCCCGATTCGTGCCGGATACATTAAAGGCAAACCGAACGAAAAAAGGGCCACGGAAACTAACTTCTAATGACAATATTTTACGACCAGCAAGGGACCACCATCGGTGGCGGGTGGCACGGGCGAAGGGTGGGAAGACAAATATAAAAATGGGAAAAAGTTTTGCCACGAAAGAAAATTATCACCCGCACCAGTCGGTCGACCAGCCAGCAGCTAAAACCCACCACACCCCAGGGGCCCGCAGAGCAAAGCAGCCGAAATCGAAGCCAAATTGCTAATCCTTAACATGATGTTCTCAAGGCCTCGGCGACGAATTGGTGTCGGCCCACCCACCCGCTTTCCGTCCTTCCGTCTCTGCAAATAAAGCAAATATCGAGCATCCAAACGACGAGTCCGCCGGTCGGGGTAACATATTTCGATTTGCCGTCTATATGTTGTGTGGAAACTCGTCATCATCCACGCGCGCCACCATCGTCAGCGTTTGGGTGTTGAAGGTCGGAACGAATCGATTCGTTTTGTTGCGCGTTGGATTGCAGTTCAGTTCACATCCTAAAACGGCATAAGGAAGAAAGAAGAAAGACAAAAAAAAACACACACACACACACTCACGGAACGATAACTATTTTCTCATTATGTGCTCGGGCGCAATAAAGTGACCGTGGACGTTTTTTGCGCCCTTCCCCGAGTTTTGGTCCCTTTTTTATGACCCCTCAGCCACCATATGTTTTTATTTGCCGGATGAAGGAGAATTGAGCTGGTGTGTTTGGTAAACTGATTGCCTGGTAAGCTGGACAGTGGTTTGATTGAGAGATTTGCAATCTAGTAGGATGACAATATTCAATAAAAATAATAAAATAATGTTGAAGCGTCCACAAAGTATGAAACTTTCTAAGGAATAGAACATCACTCTATGGTGTTCATTTAGTTGATGTTTTTAATTTCATCTTTAACTTATTTAAACAAATAACTTTGTATAAAAGAAAACCTAAATCCGGTCTGTAAAGAGCGTAGAAATATTAAAGTTCAGCATGGGTCAATTTAATCCCCACACGTGCTGCTTTAATATCGTGATCTTTTCCAGCATCGATTTTCGCACAGCTCAGCAACAAATCACAGCCATTCGGCGCGGTTCGGCTCGGCTGGCCCGGCCGTGGTGACAGATGGATGCTTTTTGAAGCGAAATCCGAAGCACCGGCAACATTGAATCGAAATCGACGACAGCCCTGGCGCTAGGCCAGGCGTTAGCAATCGATTCTAAATTGAAATTTGATTCACTTTTCCCGAGCGCCCGGTCCACGGGACGTAGTTGGCTACAAAGTTGCCACCGTTGACAGAAAACGTAAATCGTCCTGGAGTGCTTTTTACCAACCTTTTACCCCCCCACGAGGACAAAGAACGGAACACGGTTCTACTAAAAAGTTCGTTTCGAAGGAAGCCACCACCGAAGAGCCCTCCGCAAAGGCTCACCACAGGATGGTGTTTTAAATTTATTCATCGTTGATTGATCATCGCTCCGTACGAAGGAAGGTGGGATGTCTTGTTCGATGCGGATGTTTTATTATAACGATGAATTGCCCGTGATAGCTGTGAGTGCATGTTTGCCTCCCAATCGTGCACTCATAATCATCGTTCACTTTGAAACCCGCACGAACGGCTGCTATCTCTGCTATCAGAGTGATTAGGTGATGTCAGGAAAGTGGGAGAGCCTTTCCCGGGGCACAACAAAAACTCTCACCCTCCCTTGTGTTCGGCGAGGATAAAATGCTAAATTATTAATCTACTGCTCGCTCCTAAAACTGAACGATCATCATCAGGGATACTCCGCAGAAAAACGCCCCGAACCAGAGCCCATCCCATCGATCGATCGTTCACAAAAAAGTGGCTTCGTCGTCGTTGTCGTGGGTTGCTGTTAACCAAGAAACCTCAGCAGGGTAGGCCACCACCCACTGCTGCAGAGCGCGCACCATACACCACACGCTTGTGCTTGTTTACGATCGGTTGTAAATTTTAATTTTACAACCAATCTAAAAAAGTTACGTTTGCCGAAAAACGAACGCCGCGATAGCGTGCGTTGTGTTTTCGGGGCGAGTCGACCACGGCAGTGGAAGAGAGGGCGCATTGTATGCATGACCGGTTCCAATTTTCCCCTCCCGATGGAGGAGTGTTTTAGGACTCTCGCGTTCCTGCGATTTTTCGAGCAACAAGCGCCTTGACGCTTTCGCACCCGGCAGGGGAAGGGTGGATTTTTTGGTTGAAGGCGAACGAATTTTGGAGTGAACATTCTGGTCAATTTACGATATCACTCAACGACCACCGGGTCCGGGGCGTAAATGAGTCGCCGGTTCTCGCCGGAAGGGTCGTTTGGCTATAACGTGGTAAGAGAAATGATTTGGTTTGAGTGAGATTTTATAGAAATATACAATATTTTGCATTTGAGTATTGAAAACGAACCCCATGAAAATGTGTGGAAATTTCGTCCGCAATTTGTAAACGAAATTTGTAATGATTTCGAACGACTTATGTTTGAGTCAAAAGATTCAGCGGTCATGTTCACGATTCATTATTCATGAATTATGATACAATATTCTTTACACATGAGTCATAAGCCTTCATGTGTGATTTTTTGTTCGTGATTTATATGCTGCTATTGAGTCGTGATTCATAATTCAAAAATAATTATTCATCATTGTTACTTTAAGTATACACCTTTTAAATTCTTCATAACTTCCTTCATATCTAATTATTTATTTATTCATGAAGGTAAGTCTTTCGAAGGACTACGATGCTACTCAAGTCTTCCCATTAGTCGAGTCTTTGGATATTGTTAATCTTTTTCATGATTCTTTTCATTGCATTCCCAGCATCAATAAAACATTATAAAAAAACTCTGAAAAAATGTCTTAAAATCCTTCTCGCTTTTCTTAGCTTTTGCCCGTTCTCATCGCAAATCGCGTGGAGTTTTTGTTCAATTTTACGACTGATCCATCGGTTCCAAAACCGCTCCTTCCTTTCGCTTGCCCAGGGGCCAATTAAAACAGCAGATTTTTGAATCGTTAGCAGCAACCCACACGGGCGGCAACAACGGCCAGCGCAGTTTCGCGCCACCACAAGATTTATCTGCCTTTCGGAGCAAAAACCCCCCGTTCCCCCAAACGGACGATAAAATCACTGCTCGGATAGGAATGCGCGAGTTTGAGTCATAAAATCATTTCTGGCCCAAGGGAGGACCGAGCGGCAAGAAGAATAATTTTCCAACGTATTAATGATGCGTAATAATTTTGGCGATATTTTCTCTACAGCAAATGGCTCTTACAGTTTTTTTTTTTCGATTATATTTTTCAATAGCTTTCGGTTATGATCGTGCTGCATTTTATGAAAGGTGCGCCGATTGTCCATACCTCTGTGATGTCGCAGATGATGCTGCCCGTTGAAACCGACCCCACCGATGTTCGACTGTCCGCTGCTGCCGCAGCACGGCTGCTCGTAGTAGAAATTCCACGTGTTTTCGTAATCGCCCGCACCGGGCCGCAGCAGCTGGACCAGCACGAACGCCACGGTCAGGATCATCCGGTGCCAACGGCAGCCACCGACGCCTCTGCTGCTAGTTCTGCTGCTCACCGTCATCATTCTCGTGATCAGCTCGGGATTCTGCGTGCTTGCACAAATACTCAGTACCGGGGAAGGGGATGGTAAATAGGGGCGGCTTGCGAACAACAAACACCACCAACCAAATCGCATCCACGGCTAACTACTTTTAGTGACCGATAGAACTCTGCCTTTGCTTTGATCTGCTCTTTTTCTTCAATTTATAATCGCTCACTTGCATAACACAGGCACTCACACATTTAAAAGAACACAAACGCACACGAAGACACACCGCGGTGAGACGGAACAGAAACCCGATTAAACCACAATCATCACCGATAGCATATGCACGCGCCGCCGATAATCATTATTCGAACTAATAATAAATCACTCGATAAATACAAAATAAGCACACCAGACGGCCACAAACACACGTGATCACATTTCGCTTACGAGCACACCGCGAAATGGGCCATAGTACGCACCGAAACGATTTGATTATTATTTCATCTACTATTTGCTCGCAGAACTCCTAAAACAAACACACACACGACGCGACCTCCTGCTGGCAGAAACTAAAATAGTAACAATTTTAATGTAGGTAACACGTTTAGGAAAAACGATGGGAAACCCGACATGTGCTTTCACGGACCGGCTTCGCTTCAATCATTCAATTTAAATCTTTCATTATTGATGCACAGAAAATTGCCATGGAAAATTGTGTTGTAGGTTTTTTTTCTGTTGTTGCAAAGGTAATGCTTTTGTAAATGTTACCACGAAAGGCACCGAATGTATCGCCAGCAAGTTTTACGCTAATCACGATAAGGAACATGTTAGAGGCGCAAAAATAGTATCATTTCTCGTCTCTGACATTGGAGTAGTGAATATTATTGCAGAAGAATTTCGTCTCTTAATTAACATTAAGAAAAAGTCAGTATCCAAAATAATATATGAAAACATATTTGTAATTATATTCGAAACAGAATTTGGTGACCATTTTCTTATCATTTGAGAAGAATCATTAATTGATATGCTTAATTATATAAAGAGGCCACAGTTTTTTTTGTTTAAACTTTCTAAAGGACATTTTTTCTTATCAATTCATGGTTTTATAGTTCCTCCAAAATCCAAATTCCTTCGTAGTTCGCAAACGGTGCTCCTACTACTGGTAGCAATTTCACTACTTTCTGTAGAGAAAATCCTACGAGAAAATGGGAAAGAAATAAAAACACGTTCGTTATTGAAATGAAAAAAAAAAGTCTGAAATAAAATCCTTCCCAGAATGCATCGCACACAACCGTCCCAGCGAAGAAAATGGCGAACTCCGTAAATCCGTACAGCTCCCGTCGCGATCGCGGAAAAGCAGCCTGCGCTATCGTACGCTATTATCTTTCAAACGTCAAATACGTATGCCTCCCCGCATCCCGCACTCGACGACGCACGCCGATGATAACGAGAGCATATGACAGGTGATGAGAGGTTTATTGAACCCCAACAACTCCTCCCTCCGGCACGGCACGCATCATATCATAGCAAATAGAAGCGAACTGTGCGCTTCGACGAGGATTGCATTATTTCGCAGGCAGGCGCATGTTTTGTTTGCACCGGCGCTGTTTACCCGCGCGCTCGCGCAATCAAATGCAATCATTTCATAAAACATTCCAAAGAAAGCGATGCGGCACTGTGCTTCTCCCTACTCCCTCGCCTTGAGCGCTTCCTTCTCGTCCAGGAGATTGGCAGCTATTATTTACCATTCATTCGATACGTTCGATTGATGGCAGAGCGGAAGCCTTCGAAGCAAGCGATGCAGCCTTACGGGGGTGGGGGAGGAGCACTATCCATCCACCCCCGAATGGAGTAATAATGTCGAGCGGGGTGATGCAGCCACTAGCACAGCGAAACTATCAGGCGAAGGAACACCATTATTCGCACAAACGCGCGCGAGGCAGCAGCTCTTATTAGAATTTTCCCGCTGTTCACCGAGGCTAATGAAAAGTTCAATTTCCTAACGCGGGTTTCCTTCTAAGGAGACTAAAATCTTCATTAACTGACAGACGAATGTTTCGCCATGCCATGGTAACGTGTCAGCTTCGATGGTAAATATAAAATGAAGCAAGGATTCGTGCGAAAGTAATGTCAATTGATGGCAGTCACCGTAATATGCTAGCTGACTTCTGTGGAAATCTAATTTTTATTCATTTTTGAGACCGATTCCTTCATTGCAGAGTAAAAAATATATATTTGAGAATATTATCTTTTGTACCAACCGTTCAAGTGGTTTTGGTATTTACAATATCGAAAAAACGATAGTTTGTTGTAGCTATTTCACAAAAATATCCCTCCATAATTGTTTAAACTCGACATTAGAAAAAAATACACTGGAAATTAATACCAGAAAATTTATCGTTAAAATTACTATTCGAACTCTGTTATGCGCTGAGCGAAAAATTTAAAAAAAAATATAAGTACAAAAGATGTTTAAAAAAATATACATAACTATGCTCCTAAATGAAAAATTCCTAGATTTAATGTCGTCTTTCTTTCCACCACGTAAGTAATTGTTGGTAAGTTTCAAACGTCACTTCTGCTCACAATTTGCAGAAAAATTCAAAATGGAAAAAATTCGATGGAAGAATAAGTATCCGAAAAAAAAATTAAATTCACAAAATATTTTAACGCATAAAGATTCCACTACAGCTTTTTAACGCACTGGTATTTCTCAAAACTTATCCCACACTGCTGGTTCATATCACATTAGTGGAACTGTCAGCAGGATGGTAGATATATTAGAATATTTCACAAACATTTTCATCCACATGTTACGAAGCTTTACAATATTTGCGTAAACATGAATTCATTTATTACATTTTACAGTAATGTGTGATAATTTCATCAACCCTGTCGGAAATTCGTACAGTTTCTCTACCTATTCTAAAAATTGCAAAAAAAAATCCTATATTGAGGAAAATTTCCCGAAAGGTATTTGCTACTTTAAACGAAGCACATCTCGGGTGGAGGTTGAGTGAGTTAAATGATGACTACTTAAAAGCAACTACATTCCTCTACCAACGAGCACAACGAGTGTTGAGAACGTACCGTTCCACACAGCGCATACCAAAACCAATATTAATCTGATGGATACTTATCTAAAAAAGTATTCCACTTCCAGCTCATCGCAGAGTGGAGCGAGTTCCAGCAGAAAGTACACGAAAAACAAAATCCACTCCAACTCCCGGGGGCAGGATTGAAGTTGCAATTCAGTAAAGATTTATTAAGCGCATACACACTCGCTTCTGAATGCGGAAACCGGCGGACCGATCGCTTCTGCTTGCCGACTGTGGCGATAATTAATCAAGCGCGTACTCGGCGCAGCCCAGAGAGCACGGCCGCGGATGACGATGGTGATGATCCGTCGTCGGTTTGCGCGAGTTTAATTAAGATGTACACAACTGGTGGACAACCTCTCGTCCCCGCGCGAACCGCACCGCACCGGAGAAAGGCGCGGCAAAAAATGCACAGAAAGTAATTTTGAATTAATTTAAATTTCTTCCGCTGTGGCTGGAGCGAAGGACGCGCGCGGGGTTCATCGTGGGTTTTGTAACAGCAGCAGCAGCACCATCAAGCCGTACGGAGCCTTCATGATGATGAACTAATTCGATATAACTTTATCTCTAGTTTTGTATTTGTGTTTTTTTTCCTGGCCTTTGCATGGTTCGCCCCCTCGAAGAACCTTCTAGCAGTTGACTTAAAGCCGCGAAGAACAAGCGCACTCGCACCGCAACCGGTTCTCGCACACTCGCTGTGCACAATGGCGGCAATTACGGGGTTATTCGTGGCTTACACGGGGTGTAGAAGGAGGGTCGATTTCGCAAAACCGTCTCTCGCAGTGAAATCGACTCGAACCGAGTGCATGCGCCGCCCTGAAGTCAATGTGGATTTAAAGAGATCAAATTAAAGTCAAATCGGTTCGGAACCCGTTCGCGATGCCTTCACCCGCAACGGCTCACGGCACAGTTGTCCTGCCTTTATCGATCGTGCGATGTTCGAACCGCGCGTCTGTTGGGCCTGGCGTGTCTCCCACCCACTATTACTGCAATCTGTGCCGATGCCATGGAACGCCAAACTTCCATCGCCTTTCCCATCGCAAGCGGACGATGGAACGGTTA
>JXXA01006638.1:0-14067 GCA_000956255.1 Anopheles punctulatus
ATTCTTGTAAAACATGCGACCAGCGAGCGCCGAGGAGCAATCTGGCGCGGCATAAGGTTGAAAAATTTCAACATGTTTGTGCTCCAGCGACGCCCGTCGCCGATCGCGAAAGTGTGCCATTACTGTGGTACACAATTTCCACCGGCAAACCGGCGCTTCATCAAGTCAAACATCAAAACACTAACGCGTCCGTACAACATTAGGCAGCGGGGTAGGAGAATGTGGAGCCCATTTGTGTGATTGTTTGGTATTGGTGGCGTTATTATGGTTCCACGCTTTCCTCCCCCACACCCCTCTCCATCGGATACGGTGCGGCTCATGCTGTGTAATTACGTTTCTGCTCCCCCTCTGCTCAGCCCTTTGCCACGAAGTAAATCGCGCTCCTCGTAGGCAAGTGAACGCGGGTTGCGGGAGAATGCAAACTTTAGTTTCCGCCTGCCATGCCGGCTGTGCGGATTTCGTGAGCAGCCAAAGTGTGGCCAAACATGAAAATAATTGCCAATACGTGGCCTGATTCTTCCTCACCCTTGTGTCTCGCACTTGGTTCCAGCAAAAGCGGGAACCACGCGCGGTCGGAATGTTCACCTTTTAATATGGGAAGCGAACCACGAGCCAGAGGCAAACGAGAAAAAGGGAACAAAAAAAAATGAAGAAACGAAACGGGTTAATGTTCGCCACGAAGGACGAAGGAGACTTTCTTGGGTGAGGTGCGGAAAAAGGCCGGCCCGGCAGTGGAACTTGTACCGTATACCTTCTTCGCTGTGCCATTGAGCACAACAGAAACGTTCCGCGTGATCCTTGGGTAAGTCCTGGCAGGATGATTTACGAGAGCACAAGGGCACCATTGTACCGGGGGTGCCTCCCATCGGCCATTGCGAGCGGGCAGTCAACTTTTCCGTCCCACACACACATACACACGAGCGGGAAGCCACGGTTGAGTCCTTCGGGGTCGTTCGGGTTCCGGGAAACACCTTAATCGTGTTCGTGTGTCCGTGGTCGTGGTCGGCTGCGAATGTGCACAGTCAGCACGTGCGACAATCGTGACCGTCACTGTCAAGTCACTGCCGGCTCCGGGCCAGCAAGGGTCGGAACCCTTGTTTGCCTTCGCTCCGTGAATTTCGCTATTTATCGGAGTCCTTGTAAATACGCACACATAAAATTGCATACATTTAGGCGTACTCGACTTCAGCCATTTGCGAACCGAATTTACGCCAAAATAATGAGAAGGCTCTTCAATTTGTTTTTCCACATCCTCAGCTATTGAAATGAAAATATACGGAAAAAATCAACCCACTAGCCCCAAATAGTAGGCATCACTGCAGGAAGCTAATGAGACAAATAACAGCAAAACAAAAATAGCAAATAAAGCAAGCAATAATAAGACCCCATTTCTTCCCTTTGCCAGAGCGCATGCCTTTAACTGGCCTACCAACGTCGCAAACCTGGTCGCATGTTTTCTGTCTCCGCTAGAGATTGTCACACGGTTTGCGAGCCCCCGAAAGGGGAACATGATTTGCAGCGCCTACTAATCTGTTCTTTATTAAGTGAATTAATGTTCAATTAAGTTCATTTTATAATTTGCTAAACTTAAGCACCACTTAGCCGGGATTAGCAGGGGCTTGCGAAATTCATCATGCCTACTGCAAACTCCCTTTGAAAAAAAAAAGAACAATAGGGGTTTTTTTTTTGTTCGATGTCTATTCTCTCAGGGCAATTATTTAGGGCAACGAACAGTGCGGGGTGCTAGGAGCATGCATCATCGACAACATTGCGCTAGACTGCACCATTCCGATTTCAACATCGCAGCCACCGAACCGAAGTGTGGGAGTTTGCCACCGTCTCTGTGTTTATGCCTCCTCGCGACTGAATGTGTGTGCGTGTGTTTGCGTACAAACGTGCAAGAGCTTTCTGTGAGAGAACGCTCTATTTCTTTTGCGGCACATATTCAAGTGTTGTGGAGCGTGTCGTTCGGAGCTTTCGGATGTCCTTTTGGAGTCAAACTCGCTCTTTCTCGCTCTCTCTCTCTCTCTCACTCTTTTCTCGTATGGTAAGCTCGTGTGCTTCTATTTGGGTCGAGCTGGCAGCGAAGACTTCGTGCAGGGCCTGGTGCAGGCGAACCGGTGCGGGTGTGTTAGTGAACAGAATAGTCTACTACTTCGCGGCTCGGAGCGTCTTGGAGAGCTTGCGCCGTAGCTTTATTCGATTCATCTACGGGTTTTGTGGTGATACCAGCAGCCCCCAGCGAAGGTTTGGATGGGGTTTTTGGTCACTATAAAAGTGACATGTTTTGATCGTGCATGAGGAAAACTGCTAGGAGAAAGATATTCGTCTGGAAATATACATGTTAAGAAACAAATTTGCACACAGACAAGAGAAAAAAAATCCAAACCGCTTTGTACATTTATATACATTTATGAAAATGACTTAAAATTTTTTAGAAATAAAAAGAAAAATTGTTCATCACATGCTGATTCCACCAGGCTTCGTTCCACACGGAGGGTCCACATGCTCAACAATGGAGTGCGTACTCGCCGACTAAACCGACACGGCCGGCAGTGGACGGTATGTTACGTCCTTATCGTCGCGTGAATGAAACGACGGCTGAGTGAGTGATTGTGCCGCGTACGGAACGCTCTCATGCTCCGCTTGCACACTGGTAGTGGTGCGATATTGGTCGTTTTTTTTGAGTATTGAAAATGGCAGCTTGATTTACAGCTGATGTTTCAGCACACGCGAGAGAGCGAGAGAAAGGATAACGAAAAGCTCTAGGGCTTTAAAGAAGATAAAAACACATACTTGGAGAATACTCACTCCATTCATGCAGAACGAGCAGCTTTCAAGCTTCTCTTCGGTGAGCTGAAAAAGCTCCCCGAACAACGTTTCTCTCTCTCTCGCTCGCTCGCTCGCTCGCTCGCAACCGCTGGCCGATGGTTTCGTGCACCCGAGCGCCTGCCGGGAGGCAGTTTTTATCGACAAAATTTGCTCCACTCCGAGAGCCGCGCGCCAGGACGAAACCGGAACGTCCTGCACGCGAGCGAGCTTTCGCTGGCAGCCAGAACGCTGGGATTTCGAGTGCAGGCACGTCAGTTCGTGCGCGTCCACTACAGCGATAACAATACCTCGGTTTGCATTCCCTTTTTTTTAAGTGTATATACCACTAGTGCTAGTACGGAGTTGTAACATAGTATTCTCCACCCATCCTCCCTATCGGCCCCCAACAAAACGGTCCCATTTTCATCAATCCGGGCGCGTAGTGCGTGCGTGCGTGTGTCCGTGTGAAAAGAGGGCTGCAACACCGGAACACAGGAGGCCTCGCACTCAAAGCATCTTTTCACCACGGAAAAACGTTGCCGGAGCGCAAGCAGAAGAAGAGAAGAAAATAGAAAACAAAAAGAAAACGTTTCGCGGGGTGTCACCTGGTGCTAGAACCCGGAGCCACTAGGCTGCTGTGTGAGTGCGTGCGTGTGCGCGCGTGAATGTGTGCGAGTGTGCGAGTCTCTAGAGCGAATTTTCGCCGTCCCGATTCCGCCGTGGATCGACTTCTATGTTTTTTCTTTCCTTGGTTTCCACCGCTTTCAAGTGTCGATGTGCCAAGCAGCGCCCGCAGTGCGTGGAAGTGTGTCGGAAGCGAAGGAGATGAGTGCCCGGGCTGGGGAATGAAAAAAAAAATCCGAATCGGGCAGATTTTGCTAACAGAACGAGCGTAATCGAAGCGCGGAAAAATACGGTACAACGGCGGAAAAAGTAAAACCCTAGCGCGACCGTCCTGTCCGGTCGCTGCGCTACGGCGGCTACGATCGCGTCGCGTGCTGGTGTTAGTGACGGGCTACAGCTGTGTGGTTAGGTCGGGTTTGGGTGGTTTTTTTTTATCCCCGGGTCGGTCGGCAGGAGCCCTGCAGCTCTGCTAACAGCTGCCCGGTTCTGCTCGACAGGGAAGGGCTCCTGGGGAGTGGGCTGATTTTGTCGTACCACTTTCTTGTTTTTTTTTGTTATTTTCACTATTTCGTTGAGTCAACTTTGGAGGAGATTTTTGAAAACTTGTGCCCCGGTGTGCTTTGGCACGGCGGTAGCCGCTGCAGCTGCGGTGGTTTCCGGTGTGCCCGAGCCCGAGTCGTTCCTATCTCTAGCGTTCCTTTCGTCCCTTTAGCACCAACCCCTGGCGTTTCTTTTTTCGGGAGCACCGCAAGCACAAACAAACAAGGAATACGGAAGGAACAGCAGCGAGCGCATTAGCGCACATTAGCGACTGTAATTCCCTGCCAAACCCCTTCCGGTTCGCGCGTCGTGGGAAAAAAAACTCCCCCTTCCCCCTCCAACGGCCAGTGGAACAGTGCAGGCCGCCGTGTTGTTCTGACGGTGTACCGGAGAAAACCCGAAACGAGGAAGTGAACAGTGCACACACAAACACACACGCAAAACACGCGCGTGTTGAACGGCGTCGCTGGATTTTGGTTCCGGTGTTTTATTTTTCTGTTCTCGGTTTGCCTTTGCCGTCTTTCTCAACCCCATCCGGGCGGACGGTACGGTCCACGGTGTACGGTTACACGCACACGTACACAGCGTGCAGAACGCAGCCAGAATGCCCACGAGACGCTACCCTTGATAGGAGACGGCGTTCCTTTTTTTCTGCCGGAGAAGGGTTCCCTTTTTCCTGAAAAAAGGACGCAATGAAGCCATCACCGCTCTCACTACTGTCGCCGTTCACGTCGAGGTCGCACGGTACGATGCATCACCAGCAGCCCGCAGCGGGTCGTAACCGAAAATTAACCACCACCACCACCACCACCACCACCACCAATAACGACGACAACAACGACAACAACAACAACAACAACACCACTACCACCACCACTATTGCTGCTGTTACTACTTGTGCCAGTGCTGCCGTTGCTACCACTGTCGATAATAATAACACTACCACGGCCATGCACCGTCGCGGCATGAGCAGAAGCCGGACTGCACCGTTGCACCTGGCGCCTTCCCTATCACCATCGTCACCGTCATCATCAACACCACCACCACCACCACCACTACCAGTGCCGACGTTACTGCCCTCCTGCGCGATGGTGCTGCTCGAGCAGGGTGACTCCGCCTGTCACAGTGGGCGAAGGCGCTACCGAAGGGGCAGCAGAGGCGTAGCCGGTGGTAACCTCTTTCCCTCCTCCGCCAGCGGCAGCGACAGCAGCAACACAACCACCAACAACACCAAGTCCCTACGAAGCGTGCCTTGGGGTCAGCGGCGGGGGGCACGCACCCTCAGGTTCGGGCTGCTCGGGCTTGGCCTCATCCATCTGCTGCTGGTGCTGGTACCGGCCGCGAGCCCGGAGCCGCTGTCGGACATGTCGGCGCTCTACTACGACCAAAACTCCACATCCATGTTCCCCGGCACAACGCTGCTGCAGCTGTCAAACGGTAAATAACGGGTGCGGGTGGGGAGACGGGAAGGCCCCGGGCAAGGACTGGAGGGAAATAGTTTCCAAAAGGGTGCGAAATGTTTTTGTTACGCGTATAGATGTGTGCCAAGTGCTTTAGAACGGTGAAAAGCAAGACGCTTTATTGCATACATTTAGGGGTAATGTGGATTTGGTTTTAGGAAAGTTTTATGAAATATTTCATTTGGGTATATTTACACACGATCTGAAACCTACCGACAAGTGGCAACATTAATACTTTATTGTTTAACGCATCTGTTATCACACACTTGCACGATGCATTTTCCACTTATAAACTACTATAGAAATCTCATTCGTATTGCCTACATATAAGCTGTTCGATGGTATGCTTTTGTATTTTAGGTACTTTAGCACCGCTCGAACAGTACCTCTTTGAGGTTAGTAGGCCTTGGAAAGTCTGGAGAATTGTTAAGCGATCGGTTTCTTCGGTATTATGGGTGCAACTATTTGAAAAACGCAAAACAGCCACTCCGATTAATCGATACTTCCAATAATTCGGGGGTCTGATTCTAGGAATTATGTTCAAACATCGTTACTTTGCAATACGTGCGTGTGCGTCTGTGTGTTTGTGTTGGTGCTAGAAAGAGAGAGAGAGTAAGAGAGACAGAGAGAGAAATGAAGAAAGAGAGAAAAAAGAGTGTGGCAAAACGTGGTAAGAACTACGAGCATGACCGGAGCAGAAATACGGAGGCTTCCTCCCAATTTTCGACACTCTTCAAGGATGCCCTCGGTTGGTGTTCCTCCACACGCGTGTTGTGTTCCATCTCGCCGTGTACCATCAAAATCTTGTTCCATCCCCCCACGGGGAACGAACATGGGCGGCTATTTCTAAATAGCTGCCTCGATAAAATATGAATATTTGAACAGGAGAATGGATCGCAACGGCTCTCGTGTGGATTGAAAACGCGTTCGCGCTGTCGCCGCTGATTATGTAATGCGGGCGCTGCTGCCTCAACTACACAGACATCGAACTGAAGGTGGCCACTGTAATTCACTGGCTGATTTCTACAACTGCTGCTGCTGCTGCTGCTGCTGCTGCGAGCACTGCGGGCGTTATCGTGGCAATTTTAGCTGCCTGTCCAATCAATCTAGCCCGCACCCGGCATTTCCCCCGGAAGATGATTGAACCGATATCGGGCGACAAGAACATTCAAGGCCAACAGCCACCTCTTCCTTTTGCTTCTATTGGGGAGGGAAAAAGAAGACATACACTCTTTTTTATTCCACAGCACAATTACGACAACTCAAGTACCCAAGTCGTTCGGTTTGTCATCCGTTGATTCGTCCTCGTAGCCTTCGTTGTTGCCGTCGTTAAGGAGTATCGATTATCAGGATTCACATACCTTTAAAAGTGAGAAAGACAGAGAGAGAGAGAGAGAAAGCGAGAGAGAGAGCATGCGATAGGGAGAGAGACAGAATGTGGGAGAGCTACACATCACCTGAGCAATGCTGGATGTTATCGGCCTCAAAGTTTGGCCCCGTTGGGGTTTTCCCCGGAGCCCACCAGCAAGGAAAACGCGCTTCGTATCCTTGCGGTGCGCGCGGCCACGGACGCTGTTTCGCTCGCATCGTAGGGTCCGTGCTCTTGGAAAACCCCGTGGTTTTACCCTTCGCAGAGAGGCTTCCAGTGCCAGAGAGCTTTATCGAGAGAACCTCCACGAAAGCGTGTTTCCGTGAGAGGCAACACGGTTTGCCTATCGCTGTGTGCGTTTCGTTGAACAGGGTCACAAGCGTGGGACAACATGGGAGCATGCGAGCAGCCAGAGTTAACCGGATTGGGTAACACGTGCTCTAATGACTACGCTGACACTTGGAGGCAGCAGCGCTGGCCAAGAGCTTCGTATGAAAACACAGGCGTAGCTCTCTTGAGCTCGCTTGAGAATAAAATAACATTCCCGGTAAACGGCAGCAGTGCCAGTCCGGCAACCGGAACGAGTTGGTCTTCAAGCGAGTCGAATCGAAGGCACGATGAAATTAAACTGCCAATAAAAATGGCATTTTTCCTATCGAAACGCTTAAGACGCCCATTTCGTACACGCCGTGCTTTAAAAAATAATGAAATTGAAGCATTCTCGCATAAAGTACTAGGCGTCTCCATTGAAGAACTCTGCTCTTTGGAACACGTCAAACAAACAAAATAATAAAAAATAGAAAAAGAATTGAAATTAAAAGAAAAATCTTGTTATCTATCCAACTACTATCTGTCTTGATATCTGATTGGTAATCAAGCATGATTTCAAGTAGAATAATCAAATTGACGGTAAACAATTGGCAATAGTACAATTTATTTGCAAAGTAGAACCTATTAACTACAGTTTATTGCACGTAACTTAAATTACACTGTTAGAGACTGAAAGCCTTTGTTATTGTGATTAAAAAAAAACTAAACCTTCCAACTTACCTTCACATTGTTTGCTCACTTCTAAAAG
Organism: Anopheles punctulatus; assembly: GCA_000956255.1. Lineage (NCBI taxonomy): Eukaryota > Metazoa > Arthropoda > Insecta > Diptera > Culicidae > Anopheles > Anopheles punctulatus. The sequence goes on from JXXA01006638.1 coordinate 7,883, forward strand.
CTCTTATTAATGTACTCTCCAATAATTCTAGTGCTTCACTTCGGTGCTGCACTCAAAAATATAAACAACCATTTTGAAGGCAACACTTTGCCTTGCTGTTCGACTTTAGTGTTGTTTCTTTTCTTTTTTCACTTCCTCTACCGAACAATATACCACCGAGTGAAACAATAACGCAGACTACGGGACTGCGAGAGGGGAAGAGAGAGAGAGAAAAAAAAACTCGACAAACAGTCGAAAAGTGCCGTTCACTGTTGAAGTGTTGATTATGAAAATAGAAACATCCTTGAGAGTTACATAACCATTCGCGAGGTGGATTCGGGTTTGCTTCAAGAATTTGAATTAAAAACCCGGGCTGCACGGTGAACGAGCGTACGGGCAGAACTAAATCGGTACGGAATTTCATACGAAATGGCATGGAAATGTGAAATTACTTACGGAAAAAAAACAAGCAAACCAAAAAGTTTAAAATGTGCAAAAACAAATGCTCAAACTACTAACGTCGAAAGTTTTACTTGATATTTCAAGCACGATCAAAACGAAACCAGCAGGTGGAAAATTAGTAAACTGTTCATCCCGAGGGTTTACGGGATGCTATTTTTAACGGAACTTTAAGCAAATATTCTCGAGCTCATCTTCTATACAAAAGGAATGAAATGCGGAAGAAAAAATATCACTGGTAATGAGCTTACGAAATGTCGAAAGCATTTAAACTCATTAAAAGTGTCCCACATTTTTTGCCTTCTTTCGGGCAGCGCTGCTCGCCGGAATCGAAAACTCTTGCATTCGCATAACTCGCTAAATTATGACGTTCGATCGAAAGTCACCGTTCCGCACGCATACTTTCGCTACGCTAACGCAAAACTGCACACTTTGCCGGAGCCAACATTAAAAAAAGAACCTGAGATCGTACGCTGCCCCAAGGGCAAGGTGGAAAGCAAATGAAAAGAAGAATAAAAAAAACACTAAAACGACGGGTCGGGGTGGTAAAATTCCAAAATAGTTCGCAATCTCGTACTTTCGTACTGCCCTCGCCGCTCTCACCTGCTTTTTCGTTTCCCAGGTGACGTGTGGACAATCGATCGGAAAGAATTTTATTAATCCGATTTCGTTTCGTGCTCGGTGTGGGTGAAAATAGCTCTCGAAATGAAATAAAGCTCACCCGGGAGCCGGTTGCTTCGCAGCCGTAGCTCGACACGGTGTTAATTCTGTACTGAAGAAAAATTCCTTTCCATAATACATGACTTTCCACCGCCCCACACAGGCAAGGCAGTGACAGCGAAGGTCTATTTCATGCTTCCGACCACTTTCACGCAAATGCACAATGTTTGTCTAGCAGCTAGGCGACTTCAATGGCACCCTCGCGTGGCAATGGGATGTGGTGAAGGGAGAGGAAAAAAGAAAGATTGAGAGGGAAAGGGAAACGGTAGCAAACTTTTATTTTATACATAAAACAGCACCTTCCGGCAGGCGGTGTGTATGTCTGTTAGGGAAGGTGTGAAATAGCCACCATCCGAAACACTGGGCACCGGGTGGATGATTCGATTCGGGTTTTTCGTGGTCGCTTGTACGAATGACGACGTTTCCGTGCGCAACGTGATTGCTTAACGAAACAAATGAAACATTCCTCCGCAATGACACCGAATGTAAATGTCAAACTGCTATAAGAAACATCATAAATCCTTCGGTTCCATCGGCATGATGGCTGTGGCGGGGTTAAGCGTTGAAGTAAGGCAGCAGTAACTGATGATCATTACAACATTTTGGGCCCAGCGAAATGGGAAACGATTGAAAGGGGGCAAGGATGTAAATCGAATCAGCGAGGTCCGTGTCACACGGAGGGCTTCGAGCTCACGGACACCGTGTGCTGGTTTCTTTCTGACTGTCCGACTTTATTTTCGTTGTAATGACAAAACGTTGCGAGTTTTTTTTTCGTGCGAAATCGAAACTGAGAATTTAAACACATTAAGGTGCAAGATTTTCTCAGAAATAAAAATAACCTAACAAAGTCGGCAGTAAGCTTTTTCAAAGACAATTTCTGTCTCAGCCTAAATGTATGCAATTTAATGCATTTCATTCGATTATTTCTATGATATGAGACTTACTTTAAAAATATCTCATATCACGACAGTTTGCACATATTTTTTTGGGTATGTAACAGCCTGATGAACGCGTGTAACAGCATGTCACATTAATGTTCTACGTTTCACGAACTGAAATAAAACAGAATTATGATCCTATCCACAACCCATTATTAAGCGCTCTGAACCCTGCACACTCATTCCATCGCGGCCTTCAACTTGAACGCCGAATTAATCAAACGCTGCTGTTGAACGAATGTATCGATTGCCGTAGGATACACGTGGCCACAAACATCGAGCAAACGTGCAAACCGAGGAAAAATCTTTCCTTTCATGCTCGTAGTGATTTGCTGGTGGTCGGCACTCTGCGTGCGGCTACGTGTACGTCACTGGCACGCCAAAACCACCAACATTGCGTATTGACTTATGCAAATAACCAACCATAAAAGCCACCTCCCTCTCCGCAGAAACTGTCAGCCTCGCTACAATATGTTCGCCACTTGAACCCAGCGCGCCCGCCCGCTTTGGATCAAGATTATTACGCCCTTTTTCTTTCTACACGGGTTGCCGCGGCACTCGACCGGATGGTGGGCTTTTATGGGTGGGCTGTTGTAAAGTCCCACGGAAACGCGCAACCCTCCGGAAAGGCAGGCAGGCAGGGCAAGGGAAAACGATTCAACGAGCGTGTGCCATCAAAAGTGATTCCGGTCAGTACGGCGAGCGTTAGAAGAACGACATAGCGGCATACCGTTGTCTCGTTGTGTTCTTGCGGGGAAAGTTCTTTGAAACATGTTTTCCCATACACGGATGAATGTTCTTCTTTATGGTTATGAAGCAGGGAAGCACACAAAAAAATCACACACACACAACACCAGCGAGCGAATGCCTAAAGAAGCGCAGCCGAAATTTACGCAGTATCAGCCGAATTTGCACGAAACGATCCAGTCCTGGTTATGTTTTATTTATACAAACCCTTCCCATCCACAACATTAGCATCCCGCACCGTCCCGCAGGCACCGCGCGATCGGTGTTTGAAAACTTATTTCGAAATATTTATTATATTCAACATCCCGCTTCGCTCCACCCGGAACAGACCCAAAAAAGGAAGCTTCTTCGCCCCGGTAGTTGTTCCGTAAAAGGCGCACCAAAGCATCACCTCCATCAGTGACAGTCGTATGTTAAAGGCGCGCGATAAATAACACGTGACGGAGAGGGGAAAACTCCAACAGAAAGGGGCAGAATGAAAAGTTTAACGAGCTCGAGCAGTGGAAAAGTGCACGGAAGAAATTGAAGAAAAATCGAACACATCAGTGAGCCGCTTGGTAAAGTGGAGGAAGAAATGTTTGTTTTCACCTCCCGCGCTCCCTTCCCATCATTCCATGGCAAGCAAAATTTGTTTTCCTCTTATGTTTTCCAATCAATTTCGACAAAGTTACGACTGATTCCGGGGCACGCTTTTCGCACAGGGCGCGCCGTGGCTGGATGCTTTCTGGTGGATGTTTTCGATTGTTTTAGATTTATCAACCACTTTGCTTATGTGTTGCTGGGTTTTTTGTTTGCTTTCGCGTGGTTCGTGTTTCTTTTCGCCACTTGTACATGCGCTTATACATGTGACCTTCCGACGGGTGTATTAATGCCGGTTTGGAGAGCGGCTTCTGATTGGAGGGTGTTGTATTTCGGGCTTCGGAAGGGTGGCAGGGGTTTTAGTTGGGAGTGCGGGATGTGCGGTATTAAATAACATATGTTTTCGATACAAACATATCATATTTTATTTGAATATTTATCGAAGATTTTCGAAGTCAAAAAACAAAAAAAAAGGTTGAAATAAATCGTTCAAAATTCTTCTTAGCCAATTAACATACTTTGAGAGAGAGAAAAAACAGCAACATCTTTCCTCCGCCAAGTGTAACAACAGGCAGCTGACTAAAACAGACTATTCATAAACATGTTTTGGTCCATAAAAAATGAAATAAAAATATAATCAACCAACTTGAAACTAAGCAATGAATCGTGCACGGATGGATGATGTAATGCAATTAAAAGTGGTTTAAAACTTAATCCAAGCAACCGTAACAATCAGATCGCAGCTTGTCTGAGTTAAATTTCCCGTGAGTAGCTGACATTAGGCATCAGTAGAACCTCTCTTGGGTCAAGCTAATCAATTTGCTGGCTTACTGCATTCTTCGTTTCCCCCCGAAAAGTGACCTCGAACCGTACGACTTACGAAGTGTTGAGTTGTGCTGCTGACCAACGCCCACGTCCCGTCCCGATCGTGGCCATTGAAGCTCTGACACCCACCGCGGTGCACCCGCAAGTGCAAACGAAATCAGAGCGAAAGCTGTGCAAATGGTGCGATCGGAGGAGCCGAGCAAACGTACCCGGTCAGCAGCACAAACACGCAAATGAAAATGGTCATTATAATTTCAGCTGTAGTCGTAATGCGTTACATCGCCTGCCCCCGAGGCGGGTTGGCGCACAACTACACGAGCGTTGAGAACATTTTTCAACCGCATTCACTAGTACGAATCTGCGAGTGATTCGAGCGATTAAATAGGTCAAGTGATTGTGGTGGCGCTCGTTGCCACCGCTGCAACGGTGAAGCGAAACACCGGCGGCTTCTTAAAAAATCGCTCGAAAGTAGCACCAGAACACCAGCACCATCAGGCAGTAGTTGAAGGAGGCCATGGAATGGAACGAAAAATGCTCGAGGTCACGAACCATGGCTTGGATCGTTGTTGTTATTTTCCTGTTTTTTTATGGCACAAAAACACAAACCCCGTACGTGGTTACATCTGTTTCTCCTTTGGTCCGGTGCGGGTGTTCGGGCTCTCGGGAAAATTATCATTTTATGTGCGATATAAACATGAGATAGCGCTCCTGTGCTGTGCTATCTGTTCTGTGGGTGCCCGGCCCGCGCGCAACCCCATTGGCACAGGGCATGGAATTTGGCTAGTGAATTAATTTCTGGTCCAAATGAAAGCGAACCCTTGCCGAGCCGAACGGAAAGCGAACAGGGGCGCCTCTTTGCGAAACAATGCACGGCATTGTTTGCCTGAACCAATCCGAATGGGCGCGCGCGCGTCGTGTGACACATTCACCGATTGACAAGCACTCATGTCCTAGTTTTTCGAAGCCAATTTCGGGTGCTTCGCTTTTATCAAACGGACGGGCAGGAATTTCGGGCTCGGCCTGGCGGATGTCATAACTAATGGCGAAAGCGGGTGCGAGAGAGCGCTGCGCTGCGCTATCTCGGCTCATCCATCGCTGACCCCATCGAACTCTGAAGGGCAGCGATGCCGGAATGCCGGGGGTGGTTAAATTTATTAGAATAACCTTGGTGCCGCAGCCTTCCGGTGGTGTGGAGCCACAGTTCCGGTAAGTGATGCGCAGAGGAGATACGGACGCTTGCAGCAGCGCGTAGTAAGAAGTTCGTTGCGAAATTATTTTACTCCTGCTTGGAACAATATACGTGCCGGGCAGGTTACGTTTATATCGTTTACTGTGTAGAGAGATGTGTTGCGAAAGCTTTCCGTTACGGTTGCCTAGTAGCGTTTGAGTAATAACAATAAAATTTACTTCTTAGAATTGAAGCTTTATTTACCCATTTTTGATAAATATAATTTGTTACATTGAGCGCCAAGAATTATGCAATGTGCATTACACCAACCGTAAAATATAAATATATTTTTTTAAATTCGTTCCATACGTAATGCGAAATAATTGATAGCACTGAACTTTATTTATGCCCCAATAAATTCATTCAATTAAACTTCAATGTGACATTTTACACTTTTCTTGAAAAATAAATATGATTAAAAAATGTATAAGAAATTTAAATTTAAAATTTAAATAAAAAAAATATCACACATTTAAAACTGCTTGGAACCAAAACTCTAAATTTTGGTATCGTTTACAATATAAAGCCCATAACGAACGCCTCGACAGCTTCGTTTTGTGACCTAGAAAAAGGGTCTATAAATTTAGCCTCCTTTATCCCCGCGGGAGCCATCGCTAAGAAATAAAAAAATTGAATTTCGGTCCAAAGAAAACTAGGGTGCAAGATTATTCCCGTTAAAATTTGGAGGAAACACACTCACACACAGGCAC
>JXXA01006640.1:0-14415 GCA_000956255.1 Anopheles punctulatus
GGGGTTCATCGGGTTGTGAGATAAAACAAAACGTTCCGCGGCAGCACGGGCGTATGAGTGACCGACCAATAAAACATGCAAGTAAAAAATAAGAATGAAAAAAACAGAAACCACAAACGAAAGATGAAAAGTCAATTCCGATTCCGGAGGCTACATTACGAACCGGTGCCACCGGAACCATCCGGTGGCAGCCGGATGTGCAATTGAATTTTGTGTCAGCTTTAATTATTCAGGGAAAGCTAAGCGAATGCATAAATAATAGGCACGTTGCGTCCATCCTGGTTGCACTAAACGCGTTACGGATGGCGGATCGTGCCTTGCCGGAGGGAAGATCAGGCGCTCGGTACGATTCGTATCGGGGGCGGTTTGGAACATTTGGTTTTGATTTTCACCATTATTGTTTAGAATTTATGCGTTATTCATTCATCGTGCGGAACGGACGTGGAGGTTTGAGTGTGTGAATGTGTGTTTGTGAGTGTGTGTGCTTGTAAGTGCCCTCCGGGCCGCAATTCCTGTGTGTGTAGGTGCACGTTTTTCAAACGCGCCTTGACAATGCGACAATTTATGTCGTTCGCCTAAAAGTATGCAAAAACGTGTTGTATGTTGTAAGCTAGAGTTTGCTTCTAGGGGGGACAGAAAGGGGTTTATAAAAAAATATACACACACACATCCACGATTAGAGGATATTAATTGAAAAGTATTTATACATAAAACAAACCAAAGGCTTTATGGATGGCCAATCGGTGCCCGAGAATGTGGCTGACAGCAGCCGGATGCGTAAAATGTGACTGCACATAGGTATGGGTGTTGTTTACTGGAGCTCAGCATACGTACGTGGGAATTTATAGTACACAAGGAAAGTTATTTTTGTATGGGGATGGAACAACTGATAAGCTCATTTTTAAAATCTGTAAAGCACTTTTTGTTATAAAAAATTCTCGAAAGCGAACAGTTACTTTATTTGTATTTCTTACGCCTAAATGTATGCATCTCCGTGTTACAGTATGTGAGCTATTGCCGTTACAAGAATATTCAAAGTTTTATTTTAATGTTGGTTACTTACATAATTATTTTCGAGGGATCACTAGATAAAACTGAGATGATGATCGCTTCAAAATGAAATCTGCTGTTAAAACCTACAGCAGTTCGCCTAGATTTCGTAACATAAAAAGTACAATTGTCGCATTCGTAATCTTGTATTGATGTATTTTCCAGTATTTATAGTGTAAAAGTTAGTTTAAACAAAAAATTGTGAATCGATGAATCGAATTATGAATCGAAAACACAACGCTTAGCTAATGAAAAGCATAAACTACCTGGCTACGCATGAAATACAAGACTAAAATGCCTACTCACATTGTTCCTCACACTTGTGCTGATGGGTTATAACCATTTTTAAGTATAAAAATAAAATATCATCCATCGCAATATACATCATCACCAGTTCAGGCCTATTTTCATTTCCTTCCCCGCTCTTTCTCGCTCTGCTTTCATCTCGTCAAATATCGTTTCCGTTGAATGTAGAAGAGGCGTATTTGTCCTGACGTTACAAGGAAACAACGCTGCCATTAGAACGCCAGACCATTTGGAGAATGCCGTCCCCGAATAGACCAGCGGGCTCGATAGTGTATGAGAACTCTTTATGACTTCCAAAAGCTGATGATCAACGATACCGAGTCCATCACTGTTCACAAAGCGTGTTGCTTGTCGTGTTATTTTTTGGTCCCGGTCTACGCACAGACACGATTCACCGGAAGGATGACGCGAAAGCGATGAAAAATGATTGCATGCAAATTCGTACGTGTGGATCCGGTTCTTTCTCGGGTCGGCCCAGTTTCGCGAATGATTGAATGGGTTTAAAAGGTTTGATACTTTGATTGCAGCTACGAAAGTGGTGCGCATTCATTAAAAAAAATATTGTATACAATGTTTTTAATGATTTGAAGTATACATTAGCTTACCAAGATATCCGATAACATTTATAAAATGAGTAAAAACACCACAATTTGAAGATTATCTGATAGCTGACGTAATTTTCTTTGTTTTGTTCGTACGATAAACTAACGATGTGTAATATGGATCATAGCAAGCAGATGCCCTGTTCGAAGGAAATGAAAAAGTGACAAGAAAATTGCTCTAGCCATATCCTTAGGGTTTCGATTACATCGTCCAGCAGCTACCGCTCTTGCGGGTAGCATCGACCATGTGCCCTTATCAGTTTTTATTTTTTTGCTGGCGATAGCACCATTCGTTTACCTAAACCTCTACCGTTATCGACGTCAGCTTTTCGAGACGGATGCGAGAGAAGATGCGAAAATCGAAGGCTAAATGCCATCGAAGGGTGTCAATTTTCCCGTACCAAAGGCACCGAGATGGTACGAGCGACGGGTGCGAAACCTTTCGATTCATCCGGCAACTCCACCGGTGCCTTGATATTGATATATTTTGATAGATTGCACACTAAACGCTTCATAATGAGGGTGAGCGTTTAGGCGAGAGTGAAAAAGCAAAACAAAAAATGAAAGGAAAACCTCACCAACAGTGTCAAAACAAACTGGGGAATGCTCCGCAACGCTGCATGGAGCACTACGGCTAGTAGATCCATCGACGGCGAAAAGGTGTGCTTCGATCACCATCATCACCGAATGAGATGAGATGTCTGTTGGAAGGTGGTTGGAAGGAAATTTGCAGGACAAAACGAGACAAAGCGTTACAGCGGTGGTCGTTTGCAGGTGGTTAACCGTGGCGAATGTTGTGCTACATCGTGGCGTAAAGACTTGCCGTGCCAGAGTGCGAAAGCTTTTAATAAATGCTTCCGTCGCGATGTGGACGGGTGCTAAAGGTACCCTATTTCGGGTGAGGTAAATGGGTAAAATAATTGAGCAGCTTTAGCGCATAATGGTGTTTCTTTTGACGAGTTTCGCGCTGTGCAAACTTTTTCCTAGTTTCGCCACCGATCGACGATGACGGATTGCGTTGCATAATGGTTCGCTTATGGTTATTTCCTGTATGAAGAATACATTATTTGATTATTAAATAGGCTTTACCCTTTACACTGCTTTAAGGGTGAGAATTTGCATTTTTTTCCTGATGATAATGATATTTGTTCAGAATAAAGTTTGTGTTTTGCTGTAACAACTTTAATGCTTTTGTACCGTCATGAAAAGTTTAGCATTTTTCACATCAGCGTATGGGTTACAAAATCAATACAAATGTTTACAGTTTAAACACATCGCTTCTTAATGTTTTGTTTTAATAACAGACCAAGAAGTAGATCATTTTGCATAACGTCTAGGTATTTGGACAGCCAGTTTGTATGCTATTTTAAAAAACGCTATGGTTATTTGTCAAGAAACACTCTCTCGCAGTAGCCCAACACTCCGAAATCAATTACTCGTCCACCGTGTGTTCGGTTGCCCCACTACGTCAAACGGTGCTCCGGTCAGCAGTAGTTCGCTGCGGAGTAATCCTCGAATAAAGTTTCCAGACATCATCATGCTTTAATTATTCAAATCAGTGTAATTTTCCTTTTTTCCCTTCAAAGATGCAAGATTTCAACGTCTCTCCTTCGCATTGTCGTGCCACTTTATCGCACAAGCACCGACGTCAAACGAACGTCGAACGATCCAGTCGAGAAGCAGTCATCGAAACTGCAACTGACTTTCTGAAAGTTCTCAAGCCAGATTTCGGGACCGGTTGGGGAAGAAAACAAGCCCTCGTTTGTGCCTGCTGGTGTCGTCGGATGACGCGCAACCGGTGGTTAAGTTTGGAGAGGAGCAGCGAATTTGCAGTTTATAATTTATTTCAACCATCAAATGGAGCCCGCTCGTACGGAGCTGCACTCTGCCGCTTCGAACTTTGAATGATGGCCGATCAAGACGGCTCCGATGGTGCCATTGTATGGTTCACTTCGAATCCGGTTGGGTTCTTTGTCTTTGTGGGAAAAATGTTGCTACTAAACTCGGGAAACTCGGGTGACTGATACGGACCGTGCATCGCTCAGTCGGTGGAAAACGAACTGCGCATCCAGCATTCGAGGGATCAAAGATGGCGATTGTGTTGCGACTGGGACAATGGCTGGGAATGACAAAGTTTACGTTACGTTTAATGATAAAATTTGGGGTGGGTGGCTTTGATGAGATATTTTTGAAATAATTTTATGGTGTTATTTTGTTGCTGAAGTGGTTTGTGTTTTTTAAGCGGACAATGACTTAAACCAAAATAAATAACAATGTCTTACTCCAAATTATAATGATCAAAATTGCGCTATGAAAATGTTTATATAAAAAATATTATAGTTGAATGCAATTGGAGCTTTAAACACTTTATTTACGTGCTGCTTAGTATTTGTTACGACTTTAAACATATTTAGTATTGTATAGAAATTGCAGTTAATTTTCATTTTATGTATCCGAGGATAAGGAGAGACTTCTTGTTAGGTGATCTGAACGCGAGCAAGACCTTGAATTTTCTTTGCTTAGAAGCTCGCATGCTCTGTCAGTCTACCAGCATTGATTTCTTATCGTGAAAATCCACCAAAAACCCGTGTTGCAACATGGCACCGAACAAAGAGTTTCCCACTAATCGTGCAACTTGAATGACACCTTCCGTTGGGTTCGGTGCGCCGAAATGAAGTTGACGAAACAGTTTGCCATCCGACGACGGGTAGACAACGGGCACCGGTAGAAAATGGTTGTGCAAAAACTTCTTGATATCTTTCTCACTCCACCTTCCCACCATCCAAAATGAAACACATGTCAAGGTTTCAATTAGGGGATTTATTCTAGTCATATATGTTTACGGTATCTCGTCGTTTGCGTGGTGCTGGATGCGCCGTTTGGATGTCGGATCGCGGGAGATCTTGGTGAGAAAACTTGAAATTTCCAAAAAAACATTCTGGCTGGGACATTGGCTGTCACGGGAATGACACGACAGTAAAGGGTTCCGATTCAGGGCCACGTTCGAGTGCAAGGGTTTGTGGGACGATTTGAAGTTGGTGCACGGTACGGAGACGGAACGCGTGGAAGAAGGTTTTGAGTTACTTTACAACGGGTGCGCGTTCGTCGCAGTGCCCAATTTCACTCGAAGCTATCTTTTGCGCTCGATGAGATGGGAAAATCCCGAAGAAAAGCGTTTCTCAGCTGCACCCGGGAGCTTCCGTACGTTTTCGATGAGCTGCAGAAATGTCCAAAACGAAAAACGTACCATCGTCAAAAACTAGAAATAAACACATCCAAATACTAACACGCTACGAAAACGAACGCTAGTGTGGACCAAACCTGCTTACCACATGATTCCAACCGAGCGTTCTGAGAACAGTGGGAACGAAAGAGAAAGCATGTGTTGCTGGAAAACTCTGTGCAGGTTGAGAGAAATAGTTTTTACTACCAACGGTGCCAAGGCTGAAGCGAATGACGGATTTTAATCTATCATAAGCATAATTAATTTAAATCTGGAGTAATGATTTACCCACGTCACTCAAAAGGATTCTGGTGTTCTGCCGGGGAAGGCTGAAGGGATATGACAAGGGGATTTGCATGAGAAATGCACGGTGAGATAGGCTAGTAAAAACATGCGACACACCAACAGGAAGTAACAGATGGGTTAAATTTTTGCACCGTCTGTCTTTGCTTCATCGAGTGTGGCGCTTTGCTAGGTTTGAGAATTTCGGCAATCATGAAGGTTTTCCATGGGAAACCTAAAAGGATTCTTTTAAATTTCCTTACGCTCTAGGAAATTGTATTGTATAGCTTCTTATTTTTACGATGAATATTTACGTTGATACGGGATGGCTTGGTTTATGGGGGACATTATTTTAGTCATGTTTTCAGCTTTATGTAATTAATGTAGAAAGCCATGTCTACATATACAGCTTGTTAATATGATCGAAAATAAAAAAAATAAAACAAAAACATGCGTCATACGAAGTATTATAAAGTTTTCCTCTAGCGCAACACCCCGACACGTTTAGGCGGTATTCAACAGCGTTTATCTCACGTTCGCAACCAACCCAAACAACCGCCGTCACTATCGGCGACGACGTCGTTGCCCGTTGCCGTTAACGACCACGGTTTATGGGTTTGAATGTATTTACTGTACACAAAAAAAGCAAAATCGAGCCGAATGGAGTAAAAATCTGCATCACCCACAAGTGGTGCCGGGAGGAAGGCCGCTCCTCAGTCCGTTTGTACGACAAGACCGCGAGGTGCGTTGTTCGTTGTTCAACCGCGACCGCCGGGAGGTGCCCGGAAAGGATTGGTTGGATAGCAGACAGGCGCGTGCAACAACAGATACATAAATTCTGGCTACCCCCTTCCCCCTATTCTGTTTCCGCATAATTTAAGAAGGAACGGAAGAATGTAAAAAGAAAGAAGTGGCCTCCGATAAACACATACAAGTTTAGCGGGAAACACAGCAACTATATCGGGAAGTGTTAGCGTTTTGACATTGGTCGATGGAAAGCCGAACATTTGTACCAGGTCACCGGAAAATGGCCACTAGTGCAAAATCCTACTCGTGGGCTCGCCTCCGCTACGGATGGCACCAAAGGGTTGGTGCACGTGGTTCGAATGCAGTTAAGTAGGTATCATGCAGATTAGCATCACTATCCGGCAGTATAAACACGGTGTGGAAATTTAAATTACGAAAAATACAACCCGGACTTGATTCTGATTCAAAAGCGTAAAACCGGAAAAGTATGACATTTTAAAGTAACCCAGCTCGTTTGTAGTTTCGTAAACGAGTAAACTGGCTTCAATAAAATTTCGGACGAAATGCAACCAAAACTTGTGGAGCACTATTCCACCATAAGTTTTTGCTTCTGCTGCCGCTACTGCCAACGGCCATGGATTTTGTGAGGGTGTTTGGGAGCCGCTATACGACAGCCGGCCGGGTAAGGTTGAATGCAGACAAATAAATTGCACTTCCTATGCTGCACTTCCTGTGCAGGCGCTGTGCCGATTTCGTGGGCGGCACCAGGTTGCCGCTGTTGCTGCACAGGGTGCAAGATGGAACGTTTAAAAATGTAACAAAACAGTCGGCGGGACGCACGATTAAGGCTGCACCACAAATCCACATGCAAAAGCAGTGCACTCCCTTGCTCTTTGCCATTGTTTTGACGGCACTGAGCTGCAACGATGCACTGGTTTTGTAACTCACCATTAGGCTTGCAGCGTACGAAAAATGTGTGTGTTCCGTCGTTCCCTGCACCCTGCACCACTTGGGCGCATTATCGAGTCGGTAGCAATCGGTGGCGATGTTTTGTCAATAATCGGACCATTTTTTTCCTACTTCGTGTTCGGTTACGCGAGCTACCGGTTGAGGATTGGCTTTCGACCAGCGATGCCATCGATATTCTGCCGCACCAGGTGCATTTCTTGCCCGGAACGGATAAGCAGGAGGTGATGCGATGGTGCACTATTTCACAAACTTCCGGCTTTACCGTGGAGCCCGGATTTTACAGTGAACGTCGGCTGGTTGTTGCACATGCTAGCTAATGCAATTTTTTAATTTCTTTTCCTTAGCGGGTAACAATAGTACTGCTTCTATTATTATTATGTATAAAAAATGATAAAATACTAAAAAAGTGAATGAAAACATAAATAATCAGTGTACAGTAATGCCCTTATCTTCGTAAAAAAATATTTTTATTTGTTTATAAATTATTAACATGAAAACAAATATGTCCGGAAATTTAAGCTTATATCCAGAATATTTCAATAAGAGGATGGAAAAATTATTACACTTATTAAATTAATAACTGCATAAAGTTCCAAATAATTTTTGAAAACAAAAAATAAGTGCGTACCACACTGTGTACCGCCAAACTGCATTTTTTACATGCATTCGTTCCGTAAACAGGAGAACGTATTCGTTCCGTGGCGAAGGAGGGTCAGTTTAATTCCTCGTATCATGCACCCGAGCCGTTTATTTTTTCCTTCCCGCACCAGGTGAGTCCTTAGTTTGTTTGTGTGTTTCCTCCCACCCGCGTCTGCTGGGCTGTGGCCCTCAAACAATGACTTTTTTTCGGGCCCTGTCTCAACCCCGGTTTTCGGTGCAATTTGATCGTAATTAAGATCATCGTTTCCTATCAGCTTGCCCAATAGTCAACCAACACGTCATGCCGCCCGTGACGCGGCGACCCTAATGCGAGTATGATGTCTCACGGGCGGCTCGCACCGTAGGACGTTTGGGAGCTTCAGCAAAAGGGCGTACAGAAAATGAAAAATAGTGGAAAAAGAATTGTCCTGACTAAATCCAACACCGCTACGGTGGGCGATATGCCAACGTGCCATGGTGGCGTAACGATTCCGGTCACCAATTTTGCCGACCGCTGCAACAGTCGCTGCCGTTCCCAAAGGGGTGTCAAACGCATCGCCGGTGGATTTTTGTGTTTGTTGCTGTTCCACGGCACGGTCACTTCAAACGGTGTTTATGCTGTTTTTAATGTCTCGGTTGCGTTTACGATCGTATTCCTTCATCAAAATACACTCCTGAATGCTCATCTATACTTTCCCAACGGTCCCTATCGAATGTTGAAACGAATCGGGAGCGCACTTCCGGTGCGTTTCGCCAAAGCCTATTAACCTATCCTTTGACGATCTGAATGGCCCTCGTCCATTGATGAAGGAATAAAAAAACACAAACTCGTCCACTGTACGATCCCCAAAGTGTTGACGCCACAGAGATGAGGGAAAGAGGTTTAAATCAGCCGTGGAAAGGACTCGTTTCGATCGCAGAGGAGACCAGAACGATCGGCTTGCTTCTCGGGTGGGCTAGGGTGGTCGGTTTGCCAGTTTAGTGGCGGTACAGCAGCATGTCAGCTGCACCGTTTCGCACCACCTGCACGACATTCGGGGAAACTATTTATTTTTAATCATTCACTTTCGATATGCACAATTTCATCGTGCAGAATCTGTTACCAAGCCGGGTGCAACACGCTACGCAACGTCAAACGCTGCAACATCTAATCGCACGGGGTGTTTTTTGCTGTGTTTTGTTTTGTTTGTTTGACAAACACTGCAAACGATCGTCAGGGTTGGGTAACAGGTTTCTCTGGCAACCCTTACCAGCGGGGTAGGGTGCAGTGTTGTTTTGTGATACATGCAGGGAATGGGTATGAAGTGTTGGTGTGTTTTGTTGTCCAAAAAGTAGTACGATTGAAAATGAAAGCGACCTATACATAAAGGGTCATTTCCTAAGACTCAAAATGGTTTACAAAATCGGGCGCTAAGCCCGTTTTATTGGTATGACACATTTGTTCTGAAGTAAAAATGTGAAATCTGAAGTGAAACATGAATTATGTTATTTCGTGCTTTCTATTTTATTCAACTAGATTTTATCAAAACCTAGCAGTAAAAATAAAGTAAATATAATTCGTTTCACTGTTGCATTTGCAAAACGTCACTTAATATTATAAACTTTGAAACTTGATATTTGGAAACTGGTTGTTGGTAAAACAGAGAAACCGGTCTAGAAATGACAAGCTTGGAGCTATTGACTGTTAAAACAAACAAAAAGCAAACTTTATAACCAAGCTAACTTTTTAGCGATATTTTCCATTGTTTCTAAATTTCGTCCCACAATTCTAGCTTTTTTAAACGATCTTATGCTAACTAGGAAGTGTCTCCCCGTCCCCATTCTCCATCGATGAAGCCCTTAAACATTTTTGTATTCCAATTCAGTCCGACATTACCCAGCGCTGCCGGGGATATTGCTGTCAGTCAATAGGGAAGGCAGCCAGTGCGACATGTGTTCGAAATATCGCTTTGATAAGGAAATGATGACCCAGGTGACATCGGCCATGTCTTGGGGGATGCGGGTTGGCTCGTTCTCGAGTATATGTGCTTGAAAGACAATGCATGTGACGCGTTATGCGATACATTTCCTTTACCGTCTCTGCCACAGTTCAGGAAGCCATCGAATGTGCTTTTCGAAACAGGGGAAACAGACAAAATAGGAACTAATCCCGAGCACGGATACGGGATCGGTATGGAATAGATCGGACGTTGAATCGAGTGAAGATGGTCGTGCTGTTGCTTCCTGGTAGGTAGTGTTTCCATGCTTATCGCCACAACTGGTAACCCGCAGTTCCTAACGCACTGGTAGACAGGAAGGAAGCCCGATTCGGCGAGGGTTTCGTTTGGTGGTTGCCGGCATGTGGGGCAGGCAGGATGTTCGGCGCTGTGCATGAATCCTTCCGTTTTTATTTACTCTCCGAATTAAGGTGTGGTGAGTGGGTGTAATGGTATGGCTACACCGGATGGTATTAATTACAAAAATTCAAGTGTAATTTAATAAACTCGCCCGTTTAGCTGCGTCGTCGGTAGATTGACAGTTACAGGGGGTTGCGTATGGGGATAAGTGAGTACAGAAAAGGAAGAACCATTACGTGCCTTTTTCAGCGAGAAATTTAACCAATTGTTTGAAGCGTTTCCTTTTCTGTAAAGAGTTACAGAAGATGCTGTTGCAGCAGTTTTGCGGTTTATTTCGCATGGTAACAACTAAGGAATGCGTATTAAAATTTGTTTTAAGAATGCGAATCATAGGCGAGAACAAAAATGAAACTCTACCCCAGTGCCTGCTCGTGCCGACGGTAATTGATATCGTATTATTTCACGCTTCATATGTGCTTCTCTCGTAGGGTAAAAAACCATGTACGATCAAGATATAATATCGATACAGCGTTCGGAAGGGTTGGAAGACGATGGATAACACGTTCTTCCTATTCCGGCGACAGACACTTCCGGTTATTTCGGGCTGCCTCGCCCACAACCCGCACGAAATGAAGAGCTCTTTGTTTCCTCACAGACTTCAGTCGACAAAGTGACAGTTTTGAAAAGGTTTCCTGTGATGGCGTTTGCTTATATATTTTTTTAAAGTTTCGAATAAGTTTCCTAACCGACGAAGGTAGCTTGGGTCACGTAATCTTTCAGCTATAATGTGATTCATGGGTTCACATACGATTCTAAATCCGCACCATGACTCACCGAAACGTACTAAAGAGGGTTCGCATGTCGACCTGTTTGCGCGTCGATGAGTTCGACAGCGTCTATCAATTAGCTGGAAGAGGCAAAGTTACCGAAATTATTCCTCACTCGAAGCGCATCACCGCAAACGCGATGCTTTTAGCGATCAATCGATCGATCGAATCATCGTCATCGTCATCGGTGCGGGGGGATGCTATTCCGGATATTCCGGGACTTTCACTATAAGCGATCATAGTGCCACGGTAAGCTTCACTGAGGCGAACGAAATGCCATCGAAAGTAAAGCGTAGTTTGAAGAGTTAAGAAGTCGAATGGAGTGGAAGAGGAGGAGGGCTGGGCAGCTTTGGAAACTTTAAAATCGAATCAAATTTCATCGAAGCACTGCGACCTTGCGAGATGGTGATTTTGTACGAACGTTTCTGGACGGAAGCACGAATCGCACGAATCGCACGAGAAAGGCAATGGGAGGAAGAGATTCAGAAAGAGAGACTAAAGCTCCTTACCATGTTTCCACCATTCACGCCTTGGGTGAACGACATGCTCAGCGTTAGGGGGCTAGCCAAAAAAAAAAAGCGTCAAGACATTCCATCGTTCGGGCTACTGCAGCAACAACTTTGAATATAATTAATGACTAAACTCCATTACGCAGCTAAATCATAGCCATCAGCGGTGGGCCAAACGAGGACGGTGATGGCGATGACGGCGCCAATGTGAAGCACTTCATCCCCTCACGCCATGTGCGCTGGCCGGGCACTTAAGCCCTTTCGAATCCTTTTCTCGACTTCGCGGTGGCTACATGTTTTTCTTGCAGAGGTTGGTGACTTTTCTTAATTCTATCGTATAGCACGTTTGTTCTTGGAGAAAGCGGCTTCAAATTCATTTCGAAATTTGAATACGTTTTAATATTTAAATATTAATTGGAGTTGTAGCAAACAATAAAAATATGATTGAACAATGAAATTGAAGGCATGGAAGCTCTTTGCAGGTGATAGTAGATAGAGGGGAAAACATCTTAGCTTAAAAAAATCGTATGACGCGTCCCGGTGGGAATAAAATGTGTTGGACTGAATGTTCAACGCTTTCTCCTAGCAGTGCTCACCTTCAGAATCTGTATCTATTTTTCAAGAGAAGCCATACTTCTGCTTGATATTCCATAGCTATCGTCGGGTTGCATCCGGTAAGACTTGGAGGATCTGCTTAAACGTGGGGATTTGGATAAACATAAAAAAACATTTTTTATAGCTCTCTCACTCCCTAGACAATTTAATAGTTCGCTCATTCCTTGTGTCACGTTCCACTAGAGAGCAGAAGCGAAATTAATTGAAATACAATATGCGAAAGGCATAGTCATAATAAATAATTAATGTATTATCAGTGATCATACCTATTGATTAGAAAACTCACTAGCTAGCCCATCCAAAGCGCTCTATCTAATCTCAGTTAAACTCATTTTAACTCTTCAATACACGATGCGAAACGATCATGATTTATTAGATTAACTCCGACGTACGGTTACGGTTACGAACTGCCTCCGATGAATGATGAAAAGGATTTTTTATGGTGCCATCAATAACACTAATCGCAGTGAGGGCAATTATCTCACCGACATCGCTGTCACATTAAAGTAAAACAAATTGACAATCTTAAAAATTTTGAAGTGACTGCTTCCCGGTGCGTCTGCGGGACGAGTTTTCACAGCTACCGTGCGCAGTAAAATGATTTTTACTTACCTGTTTCCAGGGCCCACGGTTCGCTGGATACGAGAATAATTAAAATTAATTACGAACGGAGTGCGGAACATTTCTGATTTCCGTGCTGTGCTAGAAGGTAAGAGTGAACGTGCAAGAAACCACGTTTCGATCGGTAACACCGACACTCAACAGGACGGCAGTGGAAATTCGTTCACCCTCAGCTGCTTTCAGCGAGTGACGGATAAAGTTGACCGTGCGACACGTGTGATGTTTTGTTTTCGGTTGTGAAGTTAAGTACGCACACACGTGCCGGTTCTGCCTCCGATTTTGCCATCCTGAACTAATTATCCTTCCGACCCTTCGCATCGAAGGAAAGCGACGAACCCAAGGGGGTGGTGAAAAGTGTTTTCTTTGGCACGTTTTTCATGCTCCGCGATCGCTCGGGCATCATTAGACAGGGCGTCTGGATGTAATGGTGATCATTTTTCACGCACGCAAACCAAATCCCATTGACACCGTCGCTCGACTGGAAGGGTCGGTCCGTGTGTACGCCCATATACGGCCCAGGAGTTTCTTTTTATGGTTCCAGAAATGACAACATGCGGAAATCGTGGGACCTAGATTCGCCGGATATGATACGGACATGATGTATGGCCCGCACGTTCAGCGAGAGCCTTAGAAGACATTTGGAAGTAAAGTTTATCAATAAGTTGCTATGAAACTAAGTGTAACTCTGTGTTACTAGATTTTGTTATTTTTTTATTGTGTTACTCTGCACTTAAATACACAAATAAACGTATAAAAAAGATAATATAAATTTTAAATAAACTATCTTTGCAGCCTCAATCCGTTTCTTCACAACAAAATAGATACAATAGGTAACTAATGCTTTTCAGTCACAACATGCATTTTGACAAATAAACGCTTCTCATTTATCCGCTTCTATAAACTCCGCTTCACCACACAAATCTGGTGAATGTTAATGCGTACTAGGATAAATCACACCACGCTTACCCGCTGCATCGGCAAGGATAGATGTAAACTGATTGGTGAACTCTGCCTGTCAGTGGAAGTGACAGTGCGTGCTGCATGAGTGTGGGAATAAAATTGGTCCACAGTACGAGTTCCCCGTGAGACACACTCGTATGAAAAAAAAGTATTACCGCTCATTAGCCGCGCTCGAGGGAAAGCGTTTTCTTACCGGATTGTCACTCGTCGTAAGTATGCACACAGCGCTGTGTATGAAAAATCCGTTTTGAAGGTACAGCAAAAAAGCAGTAGCAAAAATTATCAAAACAAGGGTAAAACTGATGCAGGCCCATATACGCCCATCATCCACGCGAGCGTTTGATCGTGTGTATTTAATGGCCACATTTTGTTCCGACCGTTTATGCTTGCGTCATTGGCCACTGCGAATTGTAGGGGTGTGGCGTGTTTGTAAACCACAGTCGGAGTGGCAAACCGGAAGGTTTTCATCTTGCTAGTGCGCTAGAGAAATCTTTGCATGCGTGTAAACGGAAGTAAAGGGTCGATTACAGTGATCTGCACCGCGTCAGTTAGTTTTTATTTCCATAATATCCGGGAGGTCGAACCTGGGAATGCGGCTACCCTGTTGAGCTGTGCGTGGTTATGGTTTTATCGGATTTGTTTGACGACCGTGGCGTGTGCCGTTCACATGCGCAAGGAATGAGATATGATTTAAATGCAGCAGTTGGCACTACATCGTTATGTTGGCAG
>JXXA01006643.1:0-10056 GCA_000956255.1 Anopheles punctulatus
TTTGTGTGTTTATGTGTTGCTGTGTAACACCAACACAGCCAGAGTGTGCGATGCAACCATCCACCTCGCTGCGATGCGATGCGGCGAAGCTGATGTTAGTGTAGGGGTGGAAAAATAAATGTTTCATGACCAGTTTTTCGTTCGGGCTCACCGCTCACCAGCGAAACAACGGCGCGCAGCAAGCATGCCGCGGTATGCCGTATGTATGCCACACCGCGATCCTTAGCCACGATCGTGCTGTCGACACTTTTTACCTTTCGGTTTTGGTGGCTTGTGGAATGTCGCTGCAGGCCCCGAATCCTGGCCGCGCAAACAGCGATGCAGCGTGCTTATGGCACATCCACACACGGTCCAGTGGGCGTGTGACAATGTGCGAGGAATCAATTTTAAAATCAAACTAGTTGGACGATCATTTTTCGGTTTGAAAGTCTATTTTCTACGGTCTTTTCTTTTGCATAACGAATGCACAGTGAAAGACGAAAAACACTATCCCAACCTGTCCGATGCGCACAACGGTTGCTCACGCACACGCCGAAAACGGTCCAGCTTTTGGTACGACCATAACCAATTCCAAAACATTGATCTCGCTCCATCTAAACAAGTTTTGTTCGTTTTTCACGTCTCTTTCCTTTCTGCCACTCCATCCCCTCACGCGATCGCTCTCTTTCCTCCTCACACATACCCACACACGCACACACTCACACATTGACATCCCGCATTGCGATGGACAACATTTACCTGAGATTGTGTGGTTAGGTTTCCCAGAAACAGGTTTGTGGACCCCTTTGCGCAGGTAAATGATGATTTAAAAAACAAAACTACCGAACCCGTCGCACGGACACACCAACACACAGTCAGTGAACCACGGACGCGTCGGACACGCATTAGAAGCGCACACATTCCCCCTCCGCCCAACGCCATCGCTCTTGCCGATCATATTTTTATGTTTTATTCCCTGAAACGGTCGGCGGCAGCATTTCGAATTCTGGGTTCTGGTTCTGCAGCCCCTACGCAGCACAGTGCGTGTGCCCTTTTGGAACGCACTGTACGAAGTGCATGACAATAAGTGAATACATGTATCATTATTACAAAACGGTTTCGGCCACCGACGCCCACCACACCACGCCTGCATTCCATTCCCCATCCTCACCCTTGTGTTGGACCAGTTTGGCCCGCATTTGGATGATGGAAATATATGACGAATCCAAGCTCTCCAGCATTCCAACCGACTGTTATCGATACACAAACACACACACACACACGCATACCGTGTCGTTTAAAAGCCAATATACCATACAGCATTCAGCAGTCAATAAGTAATCGCTTTTATTAGCTCGGCACGATGATAATCGCGCGCGCGGCTCGGCAAATTGAATTTTGCCGAAACGAGCGGGGAGCGGCGTTGGTGGTGGCGGTATCCGGAGATCCGATTACGGTCTGTTGCCGCGGTAGCCTCAAGCTGCCAAAGTCTGCAGTTCGTCTGCCGTCGTCCTCGGCGACGATGCTTTGTCTTTCACGAAGCGCAGGAGGAAACGGACGGACGACATGCAAAAGAGAAGATAAACCCCGAACGATGGACTGGTTTACTATAGGAAAGCAACTTAACTTGGGGCCAAAAAATGTAGACAATTTTTTAGCTAAAAGCACAATTATAAAATGGTAGTTTTGATTTTGTTTTTTCGTCCTGCACGTGCATCCCATTGTCACACCGAGTAGCGCCATCACACGCGCTGCAGCCCTTGCTGGTACATTCACGCGATCGGGAGCAGTCTGTTTTGAACGGAGCTGCACGCGTTGAAAGCATTGCATTTTTGTATCCTTGTTTGCTACCTCTTTTGCACATTGCTCACACCATGATGACGACGATGATGGGAGACAGTCTCAGAGACACCGCGCGATCTCCATCGATCGGGTCGTGTCAATAAATGCACTTCAGACTATAGTGATTTCTTCGGTTCCTCTTTCGAATGAGATCGTCATCATCATCGAGGGAGACACACGAGACCTGGGACCCGACCATAATGCTACGTCGCCGTAATAATGCGATTGCTGTGGTGGAATCGGACTTATTTCTGCGTCCCAAGTCGCAGGAGCAAGGGGCGAGAACGAGCACGGCAAAAATGATCGGAAAAGTAAAAAAAAATAAAACGAACGAAACGGCCGGCTCCGGACGAACTTATCGTCGCAACAATCTTGCATATGTGGCGAAGTGTGAGAGTTGCCCCATGGGTACGTGATTCCGCGCTCGCGGTCATCGCCGGAATCCCTCGAGGATTCCGATGCCCACCCTATGGGCCGTATAATCGCAATCGCGTTTGGATGACAGGGCGACAATTTATAACCTTTCTTCAGCTAATCTCACTCTTTTTTGGCGTACGACCAAACGTCCAGGCGAGCGGACGTAAGATCCAGCGTTCGAATCCAAGAAGCCCGGCACGTCCTTGTAGGTTTGTAGCGCATTCCAAAAACATCGGTCGAGCGTAATTTTTAACACATTTCGATCGAATGATTGTGCGCGTGAGCTATGCCGGGAGCAGCCCAAAGCGTAGGCCCTTTGAAGGGTCCAATAATTACTACGCACCGGCGGTCGTCTCACTACACTGACCGTGCTAATGGGTCCTCGAGCGGCGGCGACCGGATCGGCCTGGCCGAACGTTTCGGGTACTTGAAAGTGAGAAAGAGACAGAGGAAGATGTTTTCCGAAATATCTCTACACGTTGTCATGAGTTCCAATTTTTTGACCATGATGCTTCACTTTTCTCGCTGCGCACGGTTGCCACAACGAACGGCTACCCAAAACGCTGATTAGTGAGCAAACAAATGGCTAAAACCCACGAACCACGGCAAAAGAAATAGCCGCACATTCAAACATCCTTGGACCGATGGAGCGATGGCGTCGGCCTGAACCGGAATTAGTAGCTGCATTGGGAAGATGAGAAAGACAAATGAGAAAGGCAGAGGATCAAACAAAATCTACCGCTGCTCGCCCGAAGGCGGTTGCTTAGGGACGGGTAGGAATCGTTTGATCCTTGCGCTAGCTGGATCAGCCACTCAGGATCTTCGCTTCCTTGGTCAGCCGGAGCGACCTTCTCAGTAGCGGAAGCCTTTCCGGGAGCTGCACACACCGTGCCGTATGGGTTGGGCAAACAACCAGAGACCGATCAAATAAAACATGTTTGAAGACATGTAGAACAGTTCGTGCCGACCCCAGTCCCAACTGCCAGATCGTGCATGAACGGATGCATTTCGGGGGCATGGGGCAAACTGGTTGCTGTTTGTGTTGCGGTTCAACCGAGCGACGACTTTGAATGCGCTTAATTGCCGCAGAGCGCCAGAGATCTTAGTGAAGCTCAGGTGAAGGGAAGCTGCTAATGCTCATCTCCATTTTAGCTCAACTCTATCTCGATGCACTCGCGAGGTGCATAAGCAACTGAAGCGAAACAATCGAGCGCCTCTTCCCAGCCACCCATCGGCGCACGATTCGCACAAACGTTACTCCTCCACGAGAAACGACAAGATAAAGCAAAAACCTTGGAACCAGACAAAGATTAGATCCAGATCATCGTCCTGCGCTTCGAAGGCGATGGAAATCGTCGTGTCTTCTTCATGTTCCTAGCGTCACCGGGATAGTCGCGCAGAATCAGTATCGCGTCGCACGAAACAATGGTACAAAAAGTGGCGATTCCTGGCGCATCGTCGGTCCGGCCTTTCCGAACCGCGTCGGTTTTCTCATTATGCAACGTTGTGTGCGCTCGATGTCGCCACTCATTCAAATAGCACTACCCGTGGAGGGTTTTGTTTGTGTCCAACTCCATTAACCCTTGCGACTCTCCCTCCCCACGAGCCACAATCAACAACAAACCCGGACGGAGCGGCAAGCAACATCGCGCCACCGGACGACTATATTATTTGGAGGATAAATAGAGAAATATAGAGCCTCCAGTCAGCCCCGTTGACCCATATGGGTGGTTCAAGGACCGGGACCCTGCTCGTCTCGGCTGGTGCGCCTTGTTTTAAGCCAAGCCAATCGTGCTTGGCTTAATCAAACAGCAAAACGATGCACCCCAGCTCGGCTATACTTCATCGGCAGTATTTTTCCTGGCAAACTGCACTGCAAGGCTTCATTTCACTGCCACCGACGAAGAATGCAGAATATTTGAATGCGCCAACGCGCGCGCTGCAGCACCGTCAAAGTACGAAGTGACCCCTGGCCGGTCAGGGCCAGCGCGAAGGATGTCACCACGATTCCGATATTTTCGATCGGGGTGTAATTAGTGGGCTGTTTATTCATTCATCCGTTTGCTCACCCTTCCCGCTGGTTAATTTAAATTTCGTCCAAACAGAGAGGACCATCGATGCAGCAGCCGAGCTCACTGCTAGAGCGACCCTTAAGGCCACGGCAATGCGCGAATGCAACGAGTCCGATCGCGGGCGCGCGCGCTCCCGATCGTCGTGTCCATTGCCATTTGCTTAAATGCAACGCGATCTCTAGCCCACCGCGCCCACCTCGCCCACCGCACCCGCCGCGCCCATCGCGCGCCTCACCAGTATGTCCATTTTCGAGCGTTTTATTTTTCTTCCCACCGACTCCCTTGTTCCTGCTCATGGAGAGCGATATGGCTTTCCGTTCGCAGCACCAAGATACCGAAATGCAAACTAATCCCAGACAGGGCGGTCGTGAGTACCCAACGCTGGTGGAAGTCTCAGGGCTGGGTAATGATCGAACTGAAATTTTCCCTCATTGGAATAGTTTAATCGAACTGGGGATGGTGGTGTTCGGTCTCGCTCTGGGAAGACGGCACAGACGCAGACGCAGCAAGAACGCAGGAACGGATCGTACGCTCGTGAGGCAGTCGAGTTCGAGAGTTGATCGCCCTAGACCCTGGAATGATCTTTCAAATAGCAAAACTCTGTGGTCTATCGCGCGAACGTCGATGGTCGTGAAGCATTACGCTCCCATGCCGGCGGAAGCGGGAGCAGGACGAGCAACCGTGACGAGGGTGACGGACACGATAGGGCGACTGACAAGGCAAGCAAGGTCAGATCCGGACATACGGCGTGGAAAGGAATCAGCTCGAGAGACAGAGCATCCAAGTCGCCAAAGTCCGGACTCGCGGCGAACAGTTTAGGCGCAAAATGAGAAATTGTGCTCACTGCCCACAGTGACATCTCCGCACCATCCGCCCAGCCCAGCGGGCTAGCCGCTCGGCGAATGGTGCGAGTTTTGAAGTGGGTGGAAACATGCAGGAAAATATTTGCATTTGAACTTTTCAACAATTGCCGTCGCCAAAAGTGGACGATCGGTGCGCGGGGTTACAAGGTCCCGACTGCTACATTGGCGAGGTTTGTCCGTCCGACGCATTGCACAGAACCATTTTAATTACCAGCATTTCTTGCAGAGCCTTGTCCGGAAGAGGAATAGCTTGGCATGTGCGGTTCTAGGACGTACACGACACTAGGCACCTATTTATTTCTACATTTTCTTGATGCGTTGTTCGTTTTTATTCATTTGATTTATGATATTTATAGAAACAGCGTCTTAGTCGATGGTTTTGCAACACTTTTTTAACCCAATCAAGGTTTTTAAGATTATGCAATATCCTTAGACGATCCTAAAGAATTTGAATATTTTGTTGGTAACTGGACCTTTTGTTTTTTTTTGACACAATCGCAACGGAACGCGCATGCTTTTAGTAATAGTTTCGTAACATTTCACGCCTCGAGTAAATTTTATTTATAATTCGCGCTTCTGTTCTGTGCCTGTCTGCAGATCTGCTGCACTCCCCGCGAACCAACTGTTCCGCACCAATCGGTCCGTGGAACATAAAAAAAGCGATCCCAAATGAGCACGATTTGCGGACAAGTGATCGAAAGGAAGCAGAGGATGAGAGGTTGACATTTTTTGAATGCTTTTTAGTATCACTTTGTTTCGAGCTTTGCATTGTTGTGCCCTTTTTCGTGTTAATGCGATGCAATACACCGACGTAAAGTAACGACTGCCGGCGGTGTGCAGTGACGTCAGTCGAAAGAGCAGTACGAAAAAAAAAAAAGTTGCTGGCACTTTGCTATTCCATCGTTAGATCAATCTCCATCTTCTTTGCACATCGTTGCAAGAGACAAACGGTGCTACTCGTAAACGTGAAATATAAATTCAATATCTCCCAAAATCTGCAGTATAAAAGATGGGTTTTTAATGCGAAAGAGCATCGGATGTTTCGATGCTCAATCACAATTAGCATATCACGATGCGCTTCCATGCCGTGAACGCTGCACGCAAGCGATCAAACAACGCACGTTTTGTGCGGCAGGTGTGCCTTCTTCCCCCGTAGGTGTAGGTTGGGGTTGGCAAGCGAAATTCGGCAGCTAACGATAATGCGATGAGCGGATAAAAAGAGCCATAACATTGTCAGTAATTGATGAGGGCTGTGAGCGCCAAGGGACTGCCGACAGAACGCCCGCCAGCAACCGAAGTGAGCCATCGATCCGTCAAATGCGAAACGGATCTGGCTCAGGATCTACCCTCGGGGCCGGCCGCTAATCGGAACTCTCGATAGTTATTACCACGGCACGGTTGGCGGTGGCGATAAGTAAACGGACCAAACCGGGGCCGGTCCCTTTGCTCTACCAGATCGTTTCGGTTTTTTCGGTAAGTTTCATGGGCATGCCATCGCTTACCCCCGTGCATCGTACGGAGCCCAGCAGTATGGGGCTTTAATAAAGTAAAAAAAAAACAAAAAAACAAACTTAATACGTGCTTTCGTGGTCGCTCGTGGAACATTCGTTGTCCTTCGGTGCACGCGGGCACAGAGTGTTCCTATATCGAATGGATCGATTGATTGATCGCTTCAAACCCGCAAGCGAACGGTGCGTATACGGTTCCGATGCTCGATGTTTATGTGTCGATAATGGGCATCTTCCAACCGAGCAGCAAGCTCCACAATGGCCGGAAGAGAGACAGAGAGACAGAGCGAGAGAGAGAGAGAGAAATAGTGAGAACTATAGTGAGAAGGACAGAGAATGCCGGATCGGCGTGTGGGGAAGGATTTTCGGCATGTCCTGCGCACCAGCTCGGTCGCACGAAACGCACCCAAAGCGTAATTCGACGAACGCACAAAAAGGCGACCAAAAACGGAAGCAATAAGCGGTAGCCGGTCACCATTATAAAACACCAGATAAGAGAATCAACTGCAAAGCGTGCACACAAACATGCATGCAAACGAGTGGAGTGGAGGTGGGAGCAACGGTGGGAACCCGGGGGCTGGTGGAACCGTGCGATGGGAGATGACGCAGCGACTCGCGTCGGCCACCCTCCGATGCAATTCGAGCTGACGACGTCGATTGTCGTCGTTTGCCATTTTCGGACCTCCAAAAACTATAGCTCCAGACACGGTGCAGCCACAGGGTGTCCTTCACGAGCGTTGGTGGTAGAATGCAAAAAAAAAAATAAATAAATAAAAAATAAATGAATCAAAAATGAGTAAAAATCATTTCGGTAGCTTTCCGTGCTCATCCGTCTCGTGAATCTGTGCATCAACCGCAAATATATACCCCGACGCATCAGTGAATTCTTGGTGTAACAGAGATGGTTCGCATTAACGACCGCTGGCGCATGTTTGGGACATTCAATCGGGCTTTTAGAGTCACACGCTAAAAATATGTTCAAAACTCCATAAACTTACCATCCAACAGTTGATACAATCGCTTGTTAATCGCTCAAAACAAGGACCCGAAGGAGTTACGCGAGTGTGCATGTACGTGTGGTGTGGCATGGGGTGTGTGCATGTGTGTGTGTGTGTGCTAGTGGGTGAACTTACGAGGCCACATACACACACCCGTCCCGCTTCTGCCCCCCACAGTGACGAGTGTTTGGACGGGCGGGGTGGGTTTTGGGGAATGTTTTAACACCTCGGCCCGTCAGATAAGCGGTCGACGAAATCGATCAACGCATCTGTAGCACGCCCGTCTACTTCGCCGCAGCAGAAGCCGCCTCGAGCCTTTTTTGACTCGTTCCGCGCCCGGAACGATCGATACGAGCGAATGCGCGCGTGCAACACGTTGCGAGAACGCGCCAACATTTTATGCAACTAATTTGCATTCGCTGGTCTGTTTTGCTGTCCGCCGCAGCAAACCCATTATGCTGCCCAATCAATGCGAATAATCGAATCGTATGTAGTGATCGCATCCTTTCGGAAGCATCCCGATTGCCGCGCTTCGTTCGCCTGAACCTCTGTTAGTGGGGTGATAAGATTACGGATTTGGGTTTTCTAACAGCAGTAACGAACTACAATAGCCCTTCCGATTATTGTGCTGCAAAGCTTGTGGCGTTGGAGTGGCGAAGGTACCGGCTTATCACAGAACTTACGGGGCAAAAGCATGTTTGACAGTTTGCGAAAACCAGGTCACCGATAATGTCTGCCTCCGAGGGCTGCTTGTTCACGAAGCAGTGGACCAATAATCAGCGGGTAATTTGGCGTTCTTAAAAACGAATCAAGCCACCAACTCAGCACCACCGGCTTTGGGTGCGACCTAATCTGGCTGGCCTAACGCAGTAGACCAGCAATTTGGTCGCTCAGTCAGGTCGTCCGGCTATCGACAGGCACATAATGAGATCACGAAAAGTTGAGGCCACATTCCTCGAAACGGTTTCTGGGCCTAAGGGCCACCACGGCGTCGATCGGAGGCGACGCAACGAACGAGAGATACTCGCGCAGAAACGCAGAAAGCTCGTTTGGCGCTGTTTGGGTATCATTCATTAACAAACCTAAACTAACACCGTTCACCAGCAATTCTGCTGCCTCAAGCAGACGGCTTCTTCACTGCCATACATACATACTGCCTCGAACTTCCTCGTAGTGCAAAATATAATCATCAAAAGCGCCTAATTACGATTGCGTGCCAAACGCCCGAAAGCAGCGCGGTGCTAAATCCACGGTTGCCTTCTTCCACACTGCACCTTTGTCCGCCGAGCAACCTAAGGTGATGATGTGCGATCAATTGATCGTGCGGAATACAGTACACACCGAAACCGTACAGAACTGGGCCAGAACTCCCACGAGACGGAGAAACAATGCCGCTCAAGGTGGCATTGTAATTAACGAAATCAACGCAGCGCAGCGAACGCCAGGAAACTGCGCTGGACACGAAATGTCGTCAAGTCGGCGGATGCTACACTATTAAAAAACAAAAACAAGATACTCGCTCTCGCCCTCGCGAACGTCGCGAATACCGCACCGGCGATTGCACGTGTAATTTAGCCTCCCAAATCCACTCCGCCTGCTGCAGAGATCCCACTAGCCGTGGCTATCATTATCATTCCGGGCTCATTAGGAAGCGTACGAGGCCCGGTGATTTGACGCTTGACGTTCGTTTGCCAAATTATGGTTTTGTGCGAAACTCAATCAAGATTATCATGGGGCTTCTCGCGCGTGTTGGGGATCACTCTCGGGCGACGGAGATCCCCATCGCAACCCATTTCCGGTCGCGAGAAGGCGGCACGAGAAAAAAAAAATACGAAGAAACAAATAAACATGCTATCACGCTACCCCGCTGGCAGCTAAGTTTGCCCAAATATATACATTTTGTTATGATTTTCGTTAATACGACATGCAAAGGGTAGAAAAGGCCAGGGAACGAAATACCATAGCATATAATGTTGAAAATTCAAATCGCATGGCAATTGCAACTACATTTCATACGATCCCCTTTGAAAGCCAATTGTTTCTGCGAAATTAAATTTTTGTATGAAAACAAAACAAAAAACCCTCGAGTGAAGAGGTTTTGATCGATTCGTTTGGTTGCCACTGATCGCCACCGGTTGCACGAGGCTGGTCGAGCTGTCCTTCGTCTTTGGCACATTGCGTGTTGAACAGAATTTCCCTCCGGAGAATAAAATCACCGACCACCGCGACTTTGCGACGAATATGCGCACAAACTGGTTACCCATATCTTCTAGCCTGTTCGGTCGTTACGCCCGGCGGCTAAGAATCGATTTTTATTTCGATCCAAATATTACTCCCTTCAGCAACAGGGACGGTGTTTGACCGCTGTGGAAAAGCC
>JXXA01006647.1:0-10274 GCA_000956255.1 Anopheles punctulatus
CAAAAGGAAGAGCGATTTATTGAAATCAATTTGTCGATGGATGAATTTCACATCAACAACAACAGCAAAACTTTATGGACGTGATCGCTTTAGGTTCGGTTACCGTTTGCAGCTGCATAAAATGATAATAAAACAAAATCCGATACCATTACAGATATTTACAATGTATGCTCACCGTGCGTTAGATAATGGTGTCCGAAATTTTAAGCAAAACCTGCGGACAATTGTAAAGAAAGGGAATGGAAATCCGAAGTATCTTAAGCAACGCAAAATGAGCGAACGATAAGGTGGTGAAGCAAAGGAACGGACTTAACGAAGGCTGATAACGCTGGAGCGATAGAAGAAAAAAAAACGAAACACTTTAAATAAATGGACATCAAACATAAGCAAAACGTGTACCACAACCCCAATACGCACCCGAGTGATGAGGGAGGAAGGAAGAAGCTTAAGAGCACGTTGCA
The DNA here is from genome assembly GCA_000956255.1 of Anopheles punctulatus. NCBI lineage: Eukaryota > Metazoa > Arthropoda > Insecta > Diptera > Culicidae > Anopheles > Anopheles punctulatus. Next base: position 462 of record JXXA01006647.1, read on the forward strand.
ATAAAATCAAATGATAAACAAATGTCAAATACCGAAGTGGTGCACGATAGGCAACCCCGCACCCTTCCTCTTTTTCTTTCTCCCCGTGGAAGTCATGGACCCCTGGACCTGAAGAGGTGAGCAAAGTTTGGAACGAAGAACCAACCAAACCGGCGAAGCATCCAAAGCAACGACCCAAAAACCCCGTGGAGACAAACACAATAATAATAAGGATGTAATCTAGATAAGCGCACGATCCGCAAAACCTTTGCATTCTGTAAAGCAGCGAAGCGAGAACATTGCGAGAAGGAGAAGGAGAAGCAAAAGAGAGCGAGAGGGAGAGTCAAAATCAATCCCGAAAATAGGAATGCATGTGAAAAAGTTTAAATCCCCTCTTTATCGCTGCTTACGAGCATCACACGAGCACTCGGTTTTTTGTTTTTTGCAACCACTCTCAACTGATTCTTTCAATCTTGTTTGCGATCGCAACTTTATACGTTCAGTATTGAAGAACGAGTAAGTTCTAAGTAACTCTTAACTACGAACGGAATAAATGGTGTGAAATGCTTCACAAGGCTCAAATTTAAAACATATTAACACAAGACAATAAGTAACGATGCCTACGTTTTGAAGTTTTGTTAGTTCGTTTTGTTTGGAACATGTTTATCGTTCGTTTTGATTTGAAGATGTTGGAAATCGAGGCCAAAATTGGTTTTGTAGCGAATATCTAAAAAATATAAATCAAATTATTCGTATCTAAAGTTAATTGAAAAAAATTATTTAAAACACCTCTTTGATTTAAGACAAAATCAATGTTTTCGACACTTTTAGATTATATATTCCATTTGAAGACAGTTTTAGATTAGATTATATATTCCATTTTTTCCAATTGAAGATATTTAAGAATTTATATCCCATAAAAGCGCACTATTTTTCGGTAAACGGATTAATTAAGCTTATAAAAAAAAATGCTTTCGTCAAACAAAGCATTTTAAAAAATTGGTCATATTTTTGTATTTCGTTCTTCGATAGCAACTTTTCCACATAAATTTGAACAAAAAAAGTTCCATAAAAAACTCCTTTTGCACTGAATTTGGCAAAATAAAAAGTAAATTTTAATGAACATATTTGAAAACTGACATAAAAAAATCTAAAGACTAGTGCAACAAATATTAAAAAAATATGTAACACAATAAGGTCAACTTTATGCGACGTTAGTTAACTTTATGCGACTCGTTAAATATTTTATAAAGTTTGCATTGTTTTCAAACCGGAAGTCGAAACCGGAACCAAAAGAAGCAATCAAACGTTTAAGATTATTTAGCTGTTTGTTAAAATTCTCACAGAATTCAGCATAATCTTCCCACAACAGTCGTGCAAATCAACTGCGGTGAATTTAGTGCGCAACTGCTTTACCATACGCTTACGTTCCTACGAAGTATGGAATCGGCTATAAAATATAGATAGATAAGTGCACAAAAAAAAAAGAGGAGCAGGAAAATATTGCCAAAGAAAACGAAAAACCGCCCCAGGTGGCAGTAATGCATGGAGCAGCCGTAAGCAAATGGAAGGAAGAAATAAACTAAAACGGATCGCGAGGCAGAGCCAGCGAACAGAAACGGAATAGTGCCGAGGACAAGAGGTTAAATGATCTGGAATTGCAAGAAAAGAAGCTTCAGGCCGTTGGAAGTGAGGCAACTAAAAAAAAAGCCGACACACACACACATACAGGAAAGAACAAAAAGCCAAAGATGAAACAACTGTTAAGGGTAATTAGCACCGCCATAGCTCCAGCAGCAGCTTCTTCCACCCTCGGACGTCAGCGTGGTCCAAACCTTTACCATCATCAGCATCTTCACTCCTTCCATCCTTCCGCTCCCTCGCAAGGCAAAGAGACACAAAATCTCTTTTAGCAAAAATCAATAGCAGCTTAAGAAACGCTTAGGAAAGCTCGCGCAAAAGAAGCCCCACGGTTGCCATGGCTACCATGTGAAAAATATGACGATTTTGGGCTTGCCGTATTTCGATGAAAATTGTAAAATTGCATACCAAGGATATGAATTGCTTCGATCTAATTGACTAAGAGCACAACGAAAGTCTGCAAAAAAAATATGGGAAAAAGAAAACACATTATCCATTAGACGTACCGGGAATGAAAAATGTAACACCACCAACATGAATGGAGCTCGTTCGTTTGTTCAATGCATAAAATTGAAATGATTTATGATGTAACACGAAAGGTCGCATCCCACGTTTAATATGAATCATTACCCGATTGATTATCTTCGTGATCTTATTGTAAAACAACCATACTGGATAAGCGTGATGTGAAAACAGGTGAAAATAAAGTGCTGCGAAGGGAAAACACCCGCCCTCAGCCTCACTACCCCACTGCCCCACATGGCACATTCTCGGCTTACCAGCGTCACCGATCATTACTGTATTTCAACCAACGTGTCCCCCCCTTCGGCGCCAGTGGGGTTGTTTATTTCTGGTTTATTATTTTTTGTTTACTGAAAGATATCATATTGATCGGGCCGGCCGGGGCGGGCATTCGTGTGTTATTATGCATCACTTCTCTTGAATGTATGAATATGTGTTTTTTGTTTGCTTGTTTTAATCCCATCCCATCATTTCGTCGGAAAAAATATTCGAATATTTTTACATTCTTAATTTGTTTGTACTTATTTATGGATTTTTACGGCACCAGGTAACGCCGCGTTTGACTTCCCGTGTTGCGAAAATGTATTCTTTTTTTTTAATATGGACTTACAGTGCCTCACGAAAGGTATGGCACAGCATTTTTGTTTTTTGTTTTGTTTTGTTATTTTAATTTACCCGTGTAATAAATCACATAAAATCACCTAAAAGTGTTGTCAAATTATGTATAGGGCCAAACGTACGGAATCAATAGCCAGATGTGTTTAATAAACTCCTTATGCGCCATTTAGTATCATTCATAGTTCACCTTCCATAACTATTCCGATCAATTTAGGTTCAATTCTTCTTAAAAGTTTCAATAAGCAATTACTTTCTATACTAGGACGAACTAGTAATTACTCATGCGTTGTGACTCATAGGATATCCACGATATTATTTCTCGAAGATGAAATAGATAAACGATTAAATAGATTTAATTTTCATTCAAAATCGGCTCTTTTGGATATAATTTCTTCATACATTTTTTAATCAATAAAACTCCATAAATGATTTTCTTTTCTAGATACTTTTAAAGAAAAAAAAATCAATTAATCGGTGAACGATGAAGCGTTGTAGACACTGTATATCCTTACGCATTACGTATGCAGTTCGAATGACCCACGCGGTTACGACACACGCTGAGAGCTCAACGCAAAGAACCCACCAAACAGCCGATAAAAAAATGCTCGGCGAGGTAAAAAAATACATTAACCTCGCATCAAATCACATGCACAATTCCGTATAATGAGCAAACCAGACCGGGTAGCATATGGGGCCGCACGATGCACGATGAGAATGTCGTGTTTTACAGGTGTTAATTGGTTGTTTTATCAGTGTGCAGCACCACACACCCCGTGGTTCGACCTCCCGAGCAGGGCGTCGAGATCAATCCGCGGGAACGGTAGTGTCAATTACAGCGCAAGAAGACGAAGCAGCGCAGGGGGAAGGATGGATCGGGCGAAATCCTTCCTTCCTTCCACCAAGTATCCATCATATCTCGAGCAGCCACACACACACATGGCCACACTCGTTTGTCCACCAACATGAAACGAAAGGCAGCAAATAAGATGAACAGAACAAACAAAATAAAACGCGCACCCGAATGTAAATGCAATCGAACGCTCGGCAACATTTTGCAGAGGACACATTATCGTCCACCAAAATATCAACCAATTAAATTGCGAAAAATGCGCCGCCTGCTAGGGCGAGGGATTGGACGGGCAAGCGTCCGAACCCTCTCCGGTTCGCATGGCAACTGCACTCTGCTCCATGCAGAGTTTGTATGTGTAGGCTTTAATGATGGTTGAAATTAAAGCATACCGTTTTCTTTTTTTGTGCATTCCAAAATGGTTCATTGATTTACTTCACACAATCGCATGTGTGGTTTATGGCACGCAATATTAACGATCGGTTACGTTGCGATTAACGAAACTTGCGAGCAGATTAAACTGTAAAGGACTATACAAAAAATGCGCTACGAGCTACACGCACCGATAGTCGTGTCCTGGGGAAAACAACACACGCGCAATTAGTTTAACAACCGGAAACACTTTCAGTTTGATCGGTTCCTAGTTCGGCGGGTGATAACACTCGCGGCCGTACAGTAGGGTAAGCCATCCCCATTTTGCTGAAAGTAATTATGCAAATATGCAACGTTAATGGGAACCGTATGGAAATGGTGTGAAATAAAGAGTGCAATTAGACATTTCGTACTCATTTCGGTGCATTTTACGACTGCGTAGGCCTCGTGGTAGCATTAATCGTAAGTGTTATCAATCCAATCGGTGACGATTAAGCTAGTCATGTGTATGTAATTGACTTTTCCTCCGGCCCGACCGGTCCGATTAACCGAGCAGATTGTGGTGAATTATTACAGTTTTGATGGGCTACTTAATGGAGCGTGTTTATTGGGTTATAATGACAGTGAGTATGTTGGAGGTCGTACTCTATTCGGATACTACTAAACAGAAGTACAACTGTAGCCTTTACGGTGTTAGTTACTAGTTTGAAAATTGAACATTTCTGTCATGTGAATAATATCTAAATCTTCATTGTTGCAATCAGTTTTCTTTAATCCTTCTTTTTGTCGGCTTCTACCTTGATGCTGCCGTGCTTCAGGGAGGTTGTTTTCATCCGTTCCAACACTTCGCTGTATGCAGGCGCTAGTGGTTTCTGCACCACATCATGATACTGATAATTTCTTTCCGGATCGATCTGAAAAGAGAAGTAAAAACAAATGCACGACGGTAAAGAAATGCCCACTAAGACGGTGTATCTGCATGAGCTTACGTTCAAACTGTACGACATGTCGGAGTCAAACTCGCGCAAATCACCACACACCAAAAATGGAATTATCGACCGGTTTACAGCCGAATCCGTTGCACAAGCGATCTTCCTCACATTGTCCACCATCGGGTTTATCATCTGCGGTATGTATCCCTCCGGTGGCTGGTAATCCTGGCATACCACGAACGCCTCAATACTTGAATTTCTTGAGCTGGGCGGTTTGACGATCGATACACGCTCGAAAAATAGCCTTAGCTGCGAGTACAGCAGGGTGGTGTCCTTGCCGCGAAAAATTTTTGCCACAAACGTCCCCCCGACCTTGAGTACGTGGGTCGTGATGTTGAGCGCCGCTAGTAGTAGCTGCGACTGAATGTATTCGTCGATGTCGTGCAGACCGGTTACATCCGGCGCACCGTCACAGACCACCAGCTGGGCCTTCTGGTCGCCGAAATGCGCGATTATCGCTTCTGCTGTGCTCTGCTTGGTAATGTCACCCTGCAGCTGAATGATCCCCGGCAGCGGACCCATCGACTGTAGATCGACCGCTATGATTTTCACCTCATCGCGGTCCTTCGGATCGCGCTTTTCGTACAGACGTCTAGACAACACCTGACTCCAGCTACCGGGCGCGGCGCAAAGATCCACCGCACGCGTTACGCCTAAAAGCAAGAGAACTGTTTCAAAAAATCGCAAGCCGACCGATGAAGCAGTGCTTATGCCTACCTTCGAATATTTTAAACACGTCGTCGATGTGGATGAGCTTAAATGCGCTCCGGGCACGCCAACCCTCCTCTTTCGCTAGGCGATAGTAAATATCTCGTTTATCCTTGCTGGTTTTACCCATTCTATGCTAAATTTTTATAGCGCAATATGTTTCAATAACTCAAGCTGCAAGCAAAAATCAAGAAACGATTTTTTGCTTGTATCATATTTCCCTTTATTTTTAAACGTCACATTGACAGTACTCGATTGGTTCCCGATTGCGCCAATATTGCTACCTACGGTGGCACATTTTGAGGTGTTATAGACCCCAACAACAGCGATTATGGAACCATTGTACCGTTGTTTGATTAGCAAATAAAAATATATTTTTGCGAATAGGTTAGTGCTTCAATTGATATGCTTGCACCAACTGTTGTACTATCTACGGGAAAATTAAAAATATGTACAAACCATGAAGGTTTGGATTCTAGATTCAGTTTTCTCACATAGTTTATTTTATGTACCTACTTTGTACTTATTTTATGTACACATACTTTTTACACGTATTTTAAACTTTTATTTACGGAAAATCATAATTTTCAACTTTGCTGCCAACAATTGCCTGTGTCTCGTCAATTTGCTAGGAAACAGCTATTTTTTCATTGGTTTTTTAGTGTATCAAACAATAATATCTTAAAATTTACCATAAATTTTACCGCTTTCCATGGAACCATCCGCTCATGTGATAACGATACATTGGATGGAGTGGTTATTTTGTGTGATAATGCTTTTAACAATGATTATACAATATACGGACAAACATTGTAGGTGAATGCAAACCACACGAAAATGAAAACAAGCCGAAACATAAAAACACATCCATTTCGACAGAAAATGAAGAAATCAGAACTGAGCATGTCTAATAACCGCATGTGTAGCAGATTCAGTTTGGTGCAAAATATGTGAATATAAACCCTCTCTGTCCAGTGGGTACTCATTGGGAAGCGTTTCTGAAGCGTTTCAATATTTTCTTCAACTTATTACACATGTTTGACACCGGGTTTCCTTTGTTTACATTCCAGCTGAATCATCAACAAACGCCACCAGATTCTTTGTTATGGCTATCATAATTTGAATTGTAATCGTAACCCTTCCGTGCATATCAAAGTACTTCAAACACATCCTTAAAAATGGCCCAAAATGTGGTCTTTTCGAAGCAAATGCGTATTGCAACGAGAGACATTCATAGTGTGAGCGATGCTCTTGTCAACGCCAAGCTAGCATTTGGTAAGTAAGAAAGAATAGCATGAAGCTTACGTTTTAATGTTCTCCCCGTTGAAGCTCTCCACGATAGCCGCGTTTGGGCGGAGGGGCTGCTAATATTCTACGACGTTTTCAAACACCTCGAACAGCGCGTTCCGCACGATTTTCTGCCACCGGAGCTTCATCGAACGGCGCAGTTCGAACAAGACCTACGCTTTTACCTCGGCGAAGGATGGCTCGAACGACATACTCCAAAACCCGAGGTGCGAGCCTACCTAGGCCATCTACGTACGGTTGAGCAAGAAAATCCAAATCTACTGCTGGCGTACGTTTATCATCTATACATGGGTCTTCTCTCTGGTGGTCAAATTCTTCAAAAGCGTCGTGCTGTGGGCCGACGAATGAACCCATTCCGGTGGGGTGCCGAAGAAACGAACGAAGGTGCTGCTCTGACTACGTTCGAGGATCACAGCATCTATGAATTGAAACAACGTCTGCGAAAAATAGTGGACGAGTTTGGTGCACGACTTGATGACGACACACGCCAGCGAATGCTAGATGAAAGTCGAAAAGTGTTCGAACTGAACAACACCATTATCCGCACGGTGCAAGGTGTTGGACGGGCGAATGTACGCATTGTCGAATACGTTGCCATGACAATCTTGGCGTTCATACTTATGCAATACATGCTTAGGAATGGAACATCTAACAAACAAGATCGCTAATATCCTCACTCGAAAAATGTAATTATAAATGTTGGGCGAAAGCGTTGCAATAAATATTTTAAACAATTTCGGACGCACACAAATGTGGAATATAAGCTCAGGACGGTGGTAATGTTTTACTTTCCGAATAATATTTTTCTTCTAATATTGCGTTGCCTCTGTATCGGTGTCTCGATCGATACCGCTTAGGAATTATAACATTGAAATAGACTCTAGCCAGGCTGGGCCCGTCCGCAACCGAACGCGCTCCTCCTACTCCTCCTCCTCTTTAACCCGAAATAATAGCACCCAAACATTTGCGATTATTATAATAATATCGAACCCTTTGCTCCTGATAATGATCAATACGTACGCCGCACGCTTTAGTCCCCGCCAGCTTGGCTTAACCTCACGTTGGCGGGTGAAAAAAAACATTCGGGAAATCTCTTCGATTGGTTTCATCGTTACTTTAAGTGTTCAGCCTCGGTTGAAGATACGACAGAGCGTGGAAACTATTGCAAACGGTTAGATTCGATGAAAATTGTTCACCGTTGGAGATAAATAGTATACAGGCGAGTGAGCCATGCAGCAAGTGCGTTGAAGATAATATAAATTTGAGCCTTTTTCTACTATCAATGCCACGGTCATAGGTGGAACAGAACGCATGGATAAAGCCCGTACAAGCTCATTTAGTCCCTTTTCCCTTGACTTCGATACATGATATGTTGCGAGTTCGTATACCTTCGCATCCGATTTTGGTGTACGATAACTTCCCGTCGCCTTCTAACATTTACCCACGTTCAATAATTATAAATTTGTCTATTACCTAGCCATTGTATAGTAATAAGTGTCGATCAGTGTGGGCGTGTCTGTGTGTCTCGCTCTCTTTCTGTTTCGGTGTAAATATCGCGTAGCTAAAGTATCACATTTCTAATCAAATCTTTCGTCAAGTTATAGGTTCTATCTGCAATAGGTTGTAAGGCCTCTCGGCGTCGCTGTCAGCAGCTCAGTTGTAGTGCCTTCAACAGCGCGAACCCGCATCGACCACCAACCGAGAGGTGAAATCTACTACCTACGCCAACGCCATCTGCAGGACACAACCCCCTCCTGACGGCACAAGAAGAGAGACGGCGGGACTTTTCTTAGCCTAAAACCTTATGCCTAAAGGTGTCATAGATGATAAATGGATGAGTTCGAAACGATCCTCTTTTACGTCCTATATTGCAACAAAACAAAGTTCCCATCGATCTCTCTCTCTTCTCTCTCTCTCCCTCTCCCGTCGAGGGTTGTGTTCCTTGCAAGGGTAAGGATTGGCTATACGTCCAGACGAGCGTCTGGTTGCTGGATGCGACTCGCGCCAATACTTTTCTACCGACTTGTCACACCGTTTCCGTGCTTAATGTTTTAACAATCGATCGTTAAACGATCCTCATTTCTAGGTTGTGGGTTTAAATGTTTTTTTTTTTGCTATACAAGTCTTAATGCTAGTTCAAGCCACAGTCGACCTGAGCATTGAGCAGTAGGCGACACAAAACACAAACAAAGAATAACGATACACCAAAGGCATGTACACTACAAAACCGTGTGATAATGTGCTGCGTTAAGGATGAGATTTTCATAGGGAGCTAGTTTCCAGCTAGCCCGTGGGAGTGCGTTTGATCTAAACATATGTCATACCAAGCCTGATCGTCAGGTCGGCGGTTAGGAATACTTTCTTTTGCGTCTAGGAATGAGGTGTGCGTTTTCGACGAGTGTCTGTATGGATAAAGGGATCATCGCGATTTTCTCCAGTCCCTGCTAGGAGATTAAAATCAAGTATTATGAGTAATCCCGACACCGAATCGCGCGCCCAGAATGGTCGCACTGACTAAAACCGAGTGGTTGTTCCTCAAGCTCAAGCTTCAGTCAGTCACCGACCACCCCGTGGCGGCTACCGACGGTGTCGATGGCCCACTGTCGATCTCGTTCGCGACTTTCAAGAGAGAGAGAGGGAGTGTGTGTGTGTGTGCGTTTTTATAAGAAAGATAAATACGCATGGAGATTGGATATTTTTGTTGTAAAACGGAAAGGAACGCGGTTGCGGAGGTTTGCTCTATGTCTCTTGGCGTATGCTGCAGTTGCGGAGTGATCGTTAGTTGTTCTCGGTTTGAATGATCTCGTTGGCTGGTCGGGTGGCTCT
>JXXA01006648.1:0-13574 GCA_000956255.1 Anopheles punctulatus
GCTTCTGAAACCAGATTTAAAGCATCCAACTTGATTTAACCTCTACGGTTCGTTTCGTTATGTATGAAACTGTTAAAAGGTTCTCTTTCTTTTTCGGAAGTATGTTTGTGTGGCCTTCTTTAACTACCCCTGCGCCTTGTAGAACGTACGCGGAAAAACGAACACGAACGCGGAAAACGCAAAAAACCCACGTTTTGCGTAGAACATACTGAAGAGTAAAAGCGGCGAACGGTGAAAGCGGACTCTTTACGGCGAGGCAAATTATGAGCTTGTTCGCGAGATTTTTGGGGCTGTTGTGATGATGAACATTCCGGGCACGGGAAAGGCACTGCCGGGAGAGTGCAAAGTTTCATGGTGGACCGGTTTGCACGCCACCAAAATTCCACCCAGTAAATGGTGAGAAGTAGAAAATTTAATTATAACAAATGTGTCCCCGTAAAGAATGACCCCGGGTGTGTTCGTCCCACAGTCTGCACGTGAAAATGAAGTAAAAACAGAAATCTAGCAAGAGAACATATTTGATGCCATCAAAGAGAGAACTCGCCGGCAGTAGGTGCAAACACTGGAGGATCTATTAAGGACGTAACTTGCAAAAACATCGTTAAATCTAGCCGTGCAAATCGTCGCCCGAAGGAGACGTCGGTGAGCGGAGCCAAAAATATTAACGACACCGGTCATCCTCCTCAAACAAAAGTATCACGCTTTTATTGCTTCAATCACAGTAAAGTCCGTTTGTTTTCTGGTGACATAGGCACTGTCTAAACCGGTGAGGAAGTTCTGTTGTTAAAAGTTACTCGACGACGGGCATTTCGGGAAGTGGGCATATTACTCGCTGGTGGTGATTTTCCTTCCCGACGGTTAATTCTTTCTACTGGCGGTGGGTTTTATGTCGAACGAATGGGCGAAGAAACAGAAAAAACCAGCCTGACCGTGACCGTGGGCGCTGCTAACCTTCGGAAGTTTTTCCAAGCGCCAAGCGATGATGGTATGCATCGTACAGCACGGTGTGGAATCCGTGCATCATTTATTCAACGCCCATTCCGTTCTGTCTGCAGTGAGTATGAGCGTCTTGTGGCGATGAGTGCTTCTGTCGGCGAGCGTCACCATCAGCGCTGAACGGAGCGAAGAAATGAACTTCACCGAGTGCTCGGCGGCAGTCACCGATGAGAACTTTTAACACCCAGCCGGCCTTCCCCTTCTCCATGTTAGAACAAAAAACACGCGACTGTAACAATGTAACTTTTCCACCGGAGGTAATAATGTTAGAAGTCATTGGATCATCATCGACCCCGGTTGCCGTCGATCTAGCGTTTCCTTCCTTGTGTGTTCGGCTGCAGACCGTGTGGGGTTCAAGTGCAGAAACACGCCGACACTTCATTACACTACTTGGGTAATGTCGGGGACGGAGTTTAGTGCGAGCGCAAATCATTACCGCACAGTACCCGCGTGAGGTCGGAAGGAAGGAAAAGTTTGCCGACTGTAAAAGCGGCTCCTGCCTACCCTTCTCTGCAGACCACAAGTCGCAAGTCGACTAATGTGATTGTGTTTGTGTGAGCTCGTGTGTATGAGTGTGAGTTAGGGTAATTTGAGGTAAAATAACTTTTGCTAGAATGTAGCTGATTTAGTTTGTAAGCGATGTTGTGAAGTAACTACTTTGAAACGCCGGAAAGTCGACAGTGTCTCCATCCCGATGTTGGTGGCAGTGTTTATGATGATAGAATGTATTAGATTTTAAATGAATGCATTTACATTAGGGTAATTAATATCATGAAGTTCTCGTCCTAAGGAGAGGAGGTTTGGGAGTATTTTTAATTACTACTCTGAGTGCAATTATATTACATAATTTCACAAAGTAGCTTCATATTGGTAGAGTTCTCAAGGAACAAACCAAGACAAACAATTCTTTTGCATTGTAAAAAAAGAAAACTCTTTGCTGTATATATTTTGTTGTTTTTTAATTCTTTCCATTATGTTCTGTTTATTTCAACATCAAAAATCAAAGATCCATTAAATTATATTATTTTTGCTTCGAACCGCTAGTTCGTTCATTATTACTGCTTTAACAATTGTTTATTTTTAATAATAATACATCAATTTTAGTCATCTGTAATCCACTGTGAGCCATGTAACGAATAAAGTACAACGCTTTGAAAAATATTGACGAAACTGGTGCCTGCTCGCATTAAGAATGAGGCACGTTGTGCAGAACACAATTTTTTTTGTACTCATTTGTATTATTAGTACAAGTTTTCTGTAGCCACGCTGATATTGCACCATTAAATATTTGTTATTTCGTGTCTTTTGCAGCAAGCTTCTACATTTTCATCTATAAGCTTAAAAGAAAGGCAAACAAAACATTAATTTAAAGTTCGAATGTGTCTTGGATTATTCGAGGAGTATTGAATTGATTTTATGAATTTTAAAGCACTGGCTCTATAGAATGTATAAAATAAAAACAGAACTATCTCATACCAAAAGGTACTAGAAATCGGAAAGGTATCGAACCGGTTCTGGTTTGAATTATTCAACACCGCCGAACATGATCCGTGGTGGAAAATTTTGGATCATTCACCAATTTGTCACCCGGTTTGCTCGGTTCGGTGTGAGCTGGACAGTCTGAACGGAATCGTGCACCGCCGCCCAAAACCGTGCCGTGTATTTCCCTTGATATTAACATATGATTCTTTTATCTCTTCGTTCGCGTCCACCAATGCTTGGCTTGCTTTGTACCGTTCGCTTATTTCCATTCCCACAACGGTGAACCTGGACGGGTCACCATTGGGTAAAACTTCGTACCGAAAAATATTCAAACACCAGCCGGAACCACTTGCCTATTCACCGGCTAATGCCGGCTAATCGGACCTTTGTGATGCGCGACGCGTAGAGAAGCGGTAACGGAGCCTGCATGTCACCCAAGGATTGCATGGTATTTTAATTTGCTAACTCGTGCATACGCTCCACGATGCACACGGGCACGTCCCGAGAGTTTTTAATTCTAGTTGCGCTTTGGTTAGGCGACGATGCTGCTCATAAATGCAGACACGCTGTTTTGTTTGACTGCAATTCGGATGGCGATACGGGCGGTTCGTAGGAAGACTTGGATTTTTTTTTTTGTCGCAATTGACTACCAAACGCTACGGAAACAGATCTGTATTTATATCGGCATCAGGAAGCACCGATTATTCGACGCTTTTATTCCGTCCGTTAGAGTCGGCACTAGCACTTGCAAAAAAAAAATCGGCTACACCTGGCTGGTGGCCAACGTTTGGTGAGCCGTCAATGTTTTAGTAGCGGGTTCGTCTGGTGTATGGGTCCGGTTCGCGTGTCCAGTTGAGTGTGATGCCACCAGACCCGGCACGCGAACATGGGCGCCGATTGTGTGCTGATTCTTGCGATAACTAAACGAAGGACGACGAACAGAAACCTGTATAAGAGAGAAAACGAGAGAGAGAGAGAAAAACTAAGATCAAATATGTTTTATTCATGAGTCATTTTCACGATTATGAATATTCAATTTTCACCGTGTGCTATTTTTTTTGTCCGTTGAATTGCTACGAGCCTATCCGTATTTCCGGTAACTGAAGAGCGTTTTGTTTTTTTGTTGGGGTAGGTTTTGGGCATTACGAAGGGAAAATGGCACCAAGGTTGAGATCGGACAAAAAGGCACACGCGGCAGGGAAGTCGTTAAGACCGATGGCGATGGCGTTAATGTTTCGCAGTGGGATTAGAGAGTGTGTGAGTGAGAGAGAGAGAGAGAGAGAGATAGAACGATTCTTTGTACCGTCGACGGAATTGGTGGACAATTTATTTTGGAACAAAGCGAAACGATAGCGGTGGATAAATGTTAGCGTCTAATCTAAACCGGAGCTGGGCTGTAGTGGTTGAACAAGAGCGGTTGTTAAAAGTAGTAAGCGGTGTGCGATTTAAAATTCACCTCCTGTTCTGCGGCTTGCTCAAATTGTTCGATTGCGATTTACATAGCCATTAATTGGGATTTGGACAGTGATAGGAGACTTCCTGTTTTTGGTTAGATGTATGTTAATCCACTCGTACCGATCGTTGTACCCCTAAATGAAAAAAAAAATTAAGTCGAAAATATGACTCCCTTTCAGTTGAACCTCAAGTTGCAATAATCCGTGCGTGATTGCACACGCTGCCATAAGCTAGCGCACAAAAGCTCAAATGCAACATTTGATTGCATACATTCGGGCGTCTTTCCCGTGTCACGTACCACCACCATCACTGCCTGGGTTGAACAGCGGAAAGAGTGGAAATTAAATAACTCCAAAGGATCGCACGTTCACCACCGAACGTAACGATGAGCTTTGGTGTCCTTCCGGCAGCCTCATCCCCTGCCCAAAGAACACCCAGGGCTAATGGGTACCCTTCCGATGGGCCGATGCCGTAAATAGTCGCCGGCGTGTGATGGTATTTTGAAATTGAATAAATATAAATTCGGCTACTTTATGCGCGCCGTTGCCGTTTTTCCTTTCCGGGGATTTGACTTCGGGTTCCACAAGGTGGTGCGGAACGAAACCGTCTCACCAACGGGCGAGCAGTAAATTGACCAGCGTTAGCAGCTGGTTGCAAATACGCCCCCAAAACTCCACACGGCCCACGGTTGATGAGACACACCCGGCCTTCCGTGCGAACCGTCGTCGAGTCCTCCCGAGATGGAGATAGGGCAGTATCCTCATTTCATCGCCGCTTGTTCCCGGAAGGATCACCGACCGGCCGGATTACGTACGGGCTCTTCCCCGGGCCCGGTCACTTGTTTCACGTGAACGTGAAATTTATCCATTCGACGCCTAGACAATGTACGCTGGCTGGACGTGCGCCCTTCCTTCTGCACGTACGTGTGGAAGTTCGAGAACGGAATTAATTGTATCCATTTTTGAGTGGGTGAGTGTGTGTTTGCCGCGTGGAGTGTGTTAAATATAGTGCTTTGGAAAGTTTTGGACCAAGAGTGGCTGCGTGCTGCGCTTACTGCACACGGATATTGGACGACTTCCGCATATCTGTGGACCCTGGTGAGGTATCATGGTGAGCGTCCAGCAGCTGCAGTAGGTCGTTTCGAAAGTGGATAAAACAAAACAGAAAAGAAACCCCCCCCCGGTCCCATTGATGTCATGCATGATCGTTTCCGAGCAACCGGAGTTCTAACGAAAATTCAAGCATTTGAATTGGGAAACGGTTCGCCCGAAACCGGTTCAGTGGAGCAATATCGCGCGTTTCGACCTTCCAAGAGTGGTCTTTAGCGTTTCTATTTCACCAGCGTCGAATGTGCCACATGTGGCCGGTTGCGTACGCTGATGGAATACAATATTAGGCACCCTCGGAAGCTGGTGTTTGTGTTGTTTTCCGGTACCATGGTGAGGGTGTTTTTCGAGAGTTGGTGTACGTATTTATAAAAGCGTTTTCGAGTTTCATTAACCGGTTCGGTCCCCGCACGGCTGTCACGGCAACGGGTTTGGGATGTAATTTTGCGACACAGATCTATTCAGATGGGGCTTCTCTTAGTCGCAGGCGAAAAGGCGCACCGTTCTGTTCGTGGCGCAAATGGTTCGAATGAAATAAATCTAAGTCAGTTTAAGATACGGTTGCTTACTCGGTGGACATTGTGTTTGACCCGAATCCGGGCAAGCGGGAATTTGGTGGAGATGCAAATAGGATTTTCGAATGGAATGAATGGTAGCGCTTTGTTGCAGCTGATCGTTTTCAAATTTAATCTTACGCAAATTTCGGATTATTTGGTTGTTGTTTAATATATAAAAAAAACTTTTTAATTTTTTTTCTTTTCATATAAATTTGAATGTTATTTGAAGATGAACTTCACAAATTTGAAGATGAAAACGATTCCAAAATACATTTGTTCAAAGTATGCTGTTTCAATGTACAATGGATATAGTCTAGATATTTGCTTTAAGTTACGGAAGAAGTGTAGTTAGTTAAGAAGTGCTAAAATACGGACTGAAAATGAGTGGAAACTATTTTTAAAAAGAACAGTATTTGAATAAGAAACAAATACAATACACATCTATTGACTACTGCACATTTATCAAAAGTCAAAGTCCCTTACATTTCACAAACCAAAATACACTATTTACCCCAAAAAATATCATATCAAATCATTCATTCATTGAATGATCATGTTTTAAATAAGTTTTTTTAATTTTATTTTTTTAACACTGCTCCTGCTTGCTTAAGCTATTTATTTAGCTAATAAATTTACTTACTTTTGGAAGTTATATATTCTTAAATCGGTTTGATTAAAAATATTGGTAATAGTGAGCTTTCAACAGGTCAATTCTTCATCCTGTTGAGTTACTGCATATTTTTTAGCCCGTGTTCAATCGAATTCGATAGAAGAATTTTGTTCTCCGGCAAAGTCTTCATTTCTGTTCCTCATTTCCTCTCTGTGTATTGTAAACAAAACTGGGACGAAAAAGGCAAAAATACTTGCTTTCAACAGCCATACACCTTAATACTTTACATTGAAGGACATTTACAGGCTTTTGCCGGGCTCTTCTAAACTAGAGGTATCTAACTCTGATTATTAAAAGTCTGATTGGGCTTCCTACACTTCGATAAATACTTCTTACGTTATCCCTAGCAATTTTGCTTAGCTTCACTCACATTCCATTTGCTACGTACTTCTTCTCAAAGCATTACACACTAAGCAATGATCAACGCTAACTTTAAATTCAATCACTCAGTTCCCATCTCGCACGATCTACCATTGAGAGGCCAATTAGGGCACCGAAGCCGATTGCCGTGCGCTACTTAAAACTCCACTCACATGCCTCCTCCCAAATCGCAAACGATTTCCTTCAGCTGGCGGCGTCGGTGCGAAAACCACTTCAAGTGACATTAATTTTATTTCACTTCACACGTGATGGTTGAAGCTCGCTTTCGGCACCGCTTGCCGCTTTTTCCAGTTGCGCTTGTGGCACCTTAGACTGGAGGCAGCGAATGCCACGATAATTTGCATCGTTAGCCACCGCCGTGTACGCAATCATCGTAAAAATGTTTCAGTGCCAAATTTTTAATGACCCTACCGAAACGGTTTTCGTAACTTTTTGGATCTTCATGGAAAGAAAATGAAAAAAAAATGTAAATAAACGGGTGGCGCCAAGTTTTTCATTCACGCACGCCAACTTGCACAAACTTCGAGCTCCGGAAAGCTCCACTATTTGCCGCCCGCTGGTTGAGTTCCGGCTTCACTTTTCCCGTTTTTTTTTTTTACAAAAATGCAAGACGCTACAACGGGAAGGTGAAAAGTTGGGTCCGGAACCTCCGGTTTTCCCGTAGGATGGCGTTGAGATTCGGTCGGGAAGAAAGAATCCATTAAGCTTCCAGACAATCCCGTGCCGTCGTGAAGATTGTGTGTGTGTGTGTTTTTTTTGGGTATTCTCGCGGGATGATGGCTCCTTTTACCGGGAACCACTTGGAAGCACACGCAAAAGTGCAACTAAATTACGGTAATTTTCCGCTACCAGTGGCGAGCGCAGGGAAACGCTCCACCTTGTTAACCTTCTTTACAAATCTTATTGCTTCTTTGAGGATCTTCCGATGGCTACTGGGATGAGAGAATCTGGAGGCTGAAGAGACTAAAATAGCACAGCCCTCGAAGGGAGTGAAACTCTTCATCCACTTTCAGGTGCTTGCATGCACATTACTTTCTTCCGGTAGGTGCTTTTTCGTCAAATCACGGCCTTCTCCGAAGGTGTCTGTGTATGTGTGAAAGTGTATGTGCGCGTGGTTACTTAAAGGGTAAAGAAATAATTAATTAAACCGTCACGTGCTAAGCCCGCACGAAATCACTCCGACAACAGGATGAATCTTCAAAATAAAATAAAAAACCGAACAAACGGCTACGGAAAGAACGCTTTTCCTCGTTTTCTTCCACGAAGCGCTTAAGGCGAAAAATGCGCCTGCATATCGTGTAAATGAGTTGGGCAAACATAAACTACCGCAATAAATCGCCCAGCATGGCGTCTTCCGGCGCTGCCAGCGGAATGTAGGACGCAATTTTCGCTGCAATAGGTCAGATGCTGGCGGTGTGTCTTAGGTTTTGAGAGGGGCGCCACGTTGTGTTAATAGAATTATTACGGATCGGTTGCGGTACGGTGCACGGGGAAAAAAGAGAACATTTTAAACCACGAGCAAGTAAGCTTGCGCTGGCTCCCGCCAAAGAAGCGTTGTGTTTCTCTTATTTTGTGTTTTCTTATAATGTGCTCGAGGCTAGCCACAAAAATATAAATGAAAAAAAAACTCAACCACAGTTCGCATTCCTGTGGTTTGTAATTTTGGGGTTAAATTTGGGGTAAGCCTAGTGGCATTATTTACTCACACCGTGCGCGATGCCTTACGGGGTTTCGAATTCAACGAGCTGGGCGATGGAAATCTGTACCGTTTTCCGTGGCACAGCGTCCCGTTTCCATTGCGAATGGTACCGCTAGAAAGGCCACCGATTAAAAGGGTTTGCTGATGGTAAGGAAGTAGCGTCGAAAAAAATAAGTAAAACTAATGAGAAAGGGCAACCCTCGACACGCAGCGAAATGCGAGACAATAATTTCCTCCACTTTATCCCCACCGTGTCCTACCAAACGCACGGTGGCTTATGGTTTGGTGGAGAAATAGAAAAGTTTTACTGTGTCATTGGTCGATTTTCGAGGGTGGCGCCACATTGGACGTGATTTTAGCAACAGTTTGAGTTTCTAGTACTAGGGAAGGTATGGCAAACAGGTGTACAGGACGCTTACATGGGCAACTTTTCTAGGCCGTTTTTGTAAAAGCGAGAGCAGGTGTCTATTTCAAACCGGTGTGGAATTCGACGGTGGAAACCTTCCACTAGGCTAACGACGATTTGGCATCCAAACCCACCGCAGCGACCGGCACCGGCACGTAAAGTGGGTTTATTTATTGAACTAATTCGGCTACTCTGGAACTTCAAAGCGAGGGCTTATGTAAACGGAGCGCTTGCACCGCAGGAATCCCGGGCTGCTGGTGCTAGTAGCTTCCGTGTTTATCGTTTCGATTTTTTGCGTTTTCTCTCGATTGCCAGTCGAGTACGGAAGATAGAAATGAAATTAGAAAACCAATTAACTACTGCTTCTAATTGATTCGTGTCTATTTTGGTTCGAGTTTGGGTATTTCGTTCGGTGTTTTTGTGCTGCAGCAGCAACTTGTTTGTGGCGGTTTGTGTGTGTTTGCTTGTGCTCGAGATCTCAGCCATTCCAGGCTCGATAGGTTCTGTACAAGATAAAGTGCAAAATGTATCGGTTCGGAGATTGGTTACGATCAGCTACCGCCAAGCAGGGGAAATTATGTTTCAATCGATTGGAAGGATAGAACATGGTTTTGTCTTGGGGAAATGTTTGTGGAAAATATGTTTTATAATAACATTAAACTTGAACGCTACATAAACTGTTCAAATAGCACAAAAATCTCTCCCAAACTATGTCGTAAAATATGTCATGGTTATGTTAAAACCTTGTTTCAAAACAAAATAAGCAGTTTACAGTTTGTGGTCTTATTTCAATGTGGTATATTAAATAACACTTAAAGAAATTATACCTTTCAAAGGATTGTATCGAGTTGTTTCAGGATGATACGTTTGTTCGTTGTGAAATACATTTTATTCGTTACATAAAGTATGGATGTTGATAAACATAATATGGTTATTTTGTTGCTGAAAAAGTGTTTAAATTTTTCTAAAAAACAAAAAATAATATTTGACGAAATAATAAATTGAATAATAACGAAAAATATAATAATGTAAAAAAGAAATTGAAAATTTGAATTCATGAAAAGTTGAAAATTTCAAAGTAAATGTAGGGAAAATGTAAAACAATTTGGAACTCTCATTACTTGTATAACAGTAATAGGTTTGTTTTTACGCTGTGAGTTTAATATTGTGTTTATAAAAACAATAAAAGAGAATGCAAGTTATAGCTTCCTTATCTTATTCCAGCAATACTTTCAAACTAGTTGTGAGTGTTTTTTGTTAAAAATTAAGTTGAACTAATCGGGATTAATTTGATATCTTAACGATTCAAGCTAAGGTAGTGAAACCTGCATTCTTGAAGCAATTCTGCCTCATAACCGACCGATGGATTAAAAACTCTCAACACTGTACACAACAGCAGCTAGGCACCACCGTCGACGGAAAGACAGTTGATGACTTTCTCGTTTGCCATGAATCAGTTTCATCACCTCTGGGCAGCCCAAGATGGAGCATAATTTCTTCTGACACACTTCCGCCCGACTCCCGACACACAGTTCAGATTGAAGTTGAACACCGCAGCCACCATTGTTGCCCCGGTCGATGCACAGGAAGGAATAAACGTAAAAGCATCTTCCGAAGAGTACCGAGCGAGTACAAACCACCGCCATTCATACGAGAAAAGGAACGAGTTGCAAGTATCTCCGGTCCGTGCGGAGGTTTATGAAAGTATTCCAGGTTTTCTTGCGTTTTTTTTCATTCTTTGCAATCAAATCATCTCACCCACCCCGACTGTTAGGGAGCAGCCCGTGCTGGGTACACCGAAGTGAACTGTACGAATGTGGCAACAATTTGCCAACGGCAATGTCAGCAGAATTGTGTCATCTCACCGGATGCTACCGTGATATTGATCTTTGCCAGTCGTCGTTCGAGCTCGAGGACGGCTTGTGTGTGTGTGTGTGTGTGTGGGTATGTGTGAGTCAGTGGTGGGTGAACCGAGCGGTGCATAGTACGGCAAATCTTTGTTTATTGTTGACAACGCTTGAAGGATGTTTATCGACGGAAGGAAGTTGGAGAGGGCACATGGAGACCGACGTCCTGCAGGAGATACGTCTACAAAAGGGTCCGCACACTGACGACGAAGTTCTAAAGCTTGCGTAAACAACGTTTGCTCGTTCGATAGCGCAGTGTACGACGAATTGGTGCGGAGAGAAGCCATGATTATGTTGCTTTTATTAATCGTTGATGGATTTTCTTGTCAAAATGATGATTTCGATGCTCAATTTGTATCAAACTGATCTTCTTTTCTGTGGTAAAATGGTTTGAATTCATTTCGACGATGGATTGTCGCAGCATATTTGCATATAACACATAAAGAAAAATCATTACATTAAGGTTTGCTTGTCTTAAGCTCTAGTTTTCTTCAAAAATTTCGCCTAAAGGCGACCGAAAGCTATCGCTTAAAGAGTAATCTATACGATAAGAATACCAAACAGTTGCCTGGCGAATGATTGACTAGCCGAGCCTAGCCACTCCGGTCGGTCGGAGATGAATAATCTCCCCAAATGCTGCTAATCTTCGGGCTCGCTAAATTAAACGAAAAATAGCGATATTTTCCACGACAGCCCAAAACAAAGTAGAAGCTCCTGCGTGCAGCTACACCCCGTTTCTAATAGAGATAGAAATGTTGGCTCCATTTTCTAATTAAAATATTTTTCCACCGAGGCTCATTGCTGCGTTCCTAACCTTTCGCCCACTGGGTGATGTAAAATTCGCACTCGAAAGCTGTAGCTTCTGCGCTGCGAAATAGCGAGAGTGCTCGGTGTTGTAAAGCTTTTATACTGCGGGACGAAGGCGCGATAGGAGGAACTGCTGCAGGTTCCGGACAAGACAACGATGCCCACTTTTCGACGCTGTTTCCGTTTGCTATTGTGGTTTTCGGCGCTCTGCGAGGAACAGCCTTGGTTTACAATTTTCCGTGGCGTGAAAGCTGAGACGAAAACGGAACAGAAAAACTTCGCCTGGGTGGAAAATTTTAAACTCA
The DNA here is from genome assembly GCA_000956255.1 of Anopheles punctulatus. Taxonomy (NCBI): domain Eukaryota; kingdom Metazoa; phylum Arthropoda; class Insecta; order Diptera; family Culicidae; genus Anopheles; species Anopheles punctulatus. The sequence continues at coordinate 11,772 of JXXA01006648.1, forward strand.
AACTTTCGTGCCTCGTGAGTACACTCCCCCTCCTGGTGGTGGTATTTAGTGGTAATGGTGTGCAAAAATATGCGCTTCTTGGGCGAAATTACGAACGCTGTTTCAGGGTGGCTTAAATGGTCGCCATTTCTAGTATTTCTGGTGCAGTTTGGGAGTGGGGAAGGGGAGTGAATAGTTTACGGGAGACCATCGGAAGTTATGTTTTTTTTCGAGAAGCCTGCATAGTGCAGGGGGTGAAAGTTATTTAACCCATTAATTAGCGAGTTGTTGCGCGAAAGTATCGCCGTAATAAATTTATGTTTCACTTTATGCACCCGATACCGGTGAGCTTTGAGCGGTTTTGTTAGCAATGGAAGGTTTGTGTGCAAGTTGAATGCAAGGATGCAGAATAATATAATAATCTCCTTATGAGATATTTGGGTCCTTCGGTTTGTTGAGATTTTAAATTAAATATTTAAATTTATCGAAAGAATTGGACATGTGTAAACCGTAAGCCTATCTGCTGATTCCGGACTCCGTATATTAACTATTTTTTTCAGTTAATCAAAAACTGACCATTCTGCATCTGACATAATCCGGTCCAGCTGAACCAACACAACATCTTTACGAGGCAGCGTGTTGAGGCGATAAAAACACCATCCGGTCAGCCTCCTGTTCGCCGAGGAGTGCCTAAAAAAGTGCGACTGTTTCGTCAGGTTTTCTTCCCCTCAAGATAAGACCGGAGCATTTGGGATGTTCTTTTTTTAAATTATGAAAAATTTTTATACTTTCGTTGGTAGATTTAAGAGAAAATTTTGTCATGATCTCGTGCTCATAATAAATCATGGCAACAAATTGAACGACGATGAGAATGGGCAGCAAAAGTGCACAGAAGCAAAAACAAAAAAAACTCACCATTTCGTTGGACAAGACAGTTGAGAAAGCCAACGCACAGCCAAAACTACCGAACCAACCAGGCGCTGAGACGAGCCGAACAGCTCGGGTGAAGAAGATGTGTTTATCTTTGTTTTTCCGCCAGAAAAGTTTTACGCTCCTGCACTGGAAATCCTTTTCGCCTGGCCACTGGGGACCAGGAAGACGGTTCTCTACAAAGTTGATGCCGCGGGAAGATGCTGGTCCCGAACACGGGAACGGGATCGCCCCGTAGTTAAGGTCAAGCGAGCAGGGAGCGTTATGGATTTTTTTTAGTACAAGTCTTACACAGAGGTAAAGTTTGTTCACTTTCTAAGGAGACAATCCGAGTGTAGCAATTCTGGTTGGGTTAGCTTGCCTGTATAGCGAATGCAAAACTCTGTATAACGTGGTTTTTTTTCTGGGACAAGTAATAGCAATATAAGACCGTTTCGTAAAATTGATTGACTTGAAGTTCGAAAGTTTTTTAACGACTTTTTAACATAGATCCACGGGCTGCCTTAGGATCGTGTGGTTTGAGGTTTTGACGAGAAAATTTGGCATGTGAGTGGTGTGAAGGTGCATTGCAATGCAGTGCTATTTTCGTTGGTACGCATTGCATTGCCGGTAAACGGTCGAGCTGAAGGTAAAAACAGGGGAAAATTGAAGCTTGTTGCTTGTTAAAATGTTTTTTTTTTCACTTGAAATTGAAAATATAATAACATCCCTATTTATAAGATTTGAATTTGGCTATTGTTTCATCTTTTATTAGTATACATTATTTTTATTTTTAGCTAAACATTTTAGAGCTTTCCGAATGAAATGAATGAGTCTTGAAAAACAAGTACAGGCCATAGAATGGTACACAACAAGAGGAAATCTAAATGATTTTTCACTGCACAAAGTTTTAAC
>JXXA01006649.1:0-14288 GCA_000956255.1 Anopheles punctulatus
GAAAGTTGAAAAAAGGTGTTCCCCACGAATACATCTTTTGTTGATACACTTTCGGTTGGGTTACTCCAAATTAAAATTGCATCCATAACAAAATTATGTCATCATTAAAATTTGAAACGGGGCTGTGATGTGTAAATGGTATAAATTAAACAGTATCCTCATTCAAAATAATTGCAATGCAGTTGATTTAAATCATAAACCACACTGTGCAGTTCAAGTAATACACTCAGGAGGTATAAACTTATAAGCTCAAACTGGCTTGCAGCTGTTAATTAAATCTAGCTACAACTGCTATTTTCTAAAATATGGATAAAATTTACAATAGAAAAATAAGTGATATACAAGTACTTAGTGTATTATCAAGTAATTACAGTGGTTTTTTATCATGTCCAATCCAGTGAACAATTATTAAATCCAGTACCGTTCAATACAAAAATTTGTCTCTCTAACTTTGGAGAATGCACCGAAATAATATTTCTGTTTATTTACGTAAACCATTTGACAGCTGCAGTCAATATGACAGCCGAAATGGCATTCAATATGGCGGCTAATATATGGCCTGGTGTGCGTGTGTGCTCACTTGTCTGAATTTCTTTCGATTTTGTCCATGTCGCAACGAAAGCTATTTGTGAAAAAGAATATACTTTTTGTAGGTGTCATGCAGAGGTATAATTAAAAATACTGCTTCTGAAGTACTTGTCGTGTGTGTTCACTCACAAGTAACAAAATCAGCGTTGCCATTGATCTGCTGTGCAGATTTGTTCGATCCCAGCCTTCTTGAAGCATTCTTTCATACCAGCTAAACAACACCCCGAGCTTCGAAGGGTCCCGAACCGACGAGGTAAGTAGCGCCGAAGTTAATTGTGCATTCGTTTTCAAAGCGTGTTTGCTATGTTGGCCAAACAACCCAAATCCTCATTGTCAAGTTCACTTTCTCTCGTTCGGAATGCGTTGCTTGGAAATTATAACTTCTAGGTAATAAAAGCCCCAAGATCGTTTCTACTGTTTATTAAATTTTGAGACAAGTGATCAAGTGATAACTAAGACATTCTATCCAGGTCAAGTTCTCAACTATGGATGAACCCAAAGCTCCGGCGTTATTGTGGTTGTTGTTCCGTATTGCTACTCGGTATGAATTAACTAAATGACTCATTTGTCATTTTTCTCATTCCACAGATCATTACAACAAATCTTCCCCGAGGGCATACAATTGCAGCCGAGTTGCTACAGACCACCAGAATTATCAACCAATCTGTTGTTGACTCTTTATCAGGCTATAGGGCATTCGATTGACCTATGCATGGCGAAAGGCATGTATCATCAATGCTTCGTTTAATATTAGGTGCAGCACACCCAAACGCTGATCTGTCAATGCTTGCACCACGATACGCCAGAACGGAAAAGTTGTGAAGACAAATCCGAAATTCTGTGGTGAAGGCTAGTAGGCGTAGAATCGCCTATTAAAATACCGTTCCGAGATGCAGCTATTCAGTACCCGCAACACATCGGCTGTGGTGACATTATCTCGACCGTGTTATGCGTCATCATCTGTTATCAGAATTCCTCAGTACCTTGGCCAGCTAACGGTAGCCTTTGCAGCTAGCGACTGCTAGTTCAGTGATCGTAAGCGTCCCGTCGCGTTAGCTACCATTTCGGGCCTGGTGACTAACTGGCTTTCGAAAGATAGGACAATTCTTTCGATAGTCTCCGCTGCTTATCTGGCCCAAATGGGAATTAGTGTGGCAAAAAGTTAACGTCCAACAGCAAGACGCGGAAAGAAGTGCTTATAGTTGTGTGCGACCCTATCGGTAGTGCTAGTCCTCTGAATTATCTCGAAATAAGAAGCATTTGAAAATCACGGCAGCATTTGTGCAGTTGCGGAATCATACGAATTAATGTGAAAACGTATTGAACGGGGAAAATAAGTGATACTGTAGGAAAAAACAGACCAACCATGAAACAATGTCTCCGACGATGATAACTATCATACATTGCTTGGCTATCGGGATTCTGATATTTTGGTGTGGAAAATGGATTATTCATCTCACGGCTATCACTTACGGGAAGGTGAAGCTGCATAAGAAAGCATCGCAGCAACCAAGGGAAACACCGTATCCCTCGGTGTCGATTCTTAAGCCGCTAATGGGAGTGGATCCAAATTTGCAGAGCAATCTGGAAACCTTTTTCCTCATGGACTACCCTGTTTATGAACTACTGTTCTGTATCGAATCCCCGGACGACCCAGCGATCGAGATGGTCAATCGGTTATGTGATAAGTATCCCAGCATCGAGGCAAAGCTACTCGTCGGTGGCTCCAATGTTGGGGTGAATCCAAAGATTAATAATCTGTACCCCGGATACGTGCAGGCCCGCTACGAACTGCTTATGATATCCGACGCAGGTATACGTATGAAGAGCGACACACTGACCGACATGGTTAACCATATGACGGAAAAGGTTGGCCTCGTTCATCAGATGCCCTTCGTGTGTGATCGAGAAGGATTTGCTGCCGCATTTGAGAAGATATATTTCGGCACAGTGCAATCCCGTATCTATCTCTGTGCCGATCTACTCGGTATCAACTGCCATACAGGCATGTCTTGCCTCATGCGTAAGGACGTGCTCGATCAGTTGGGTGGCGTACAAGCATTTGGGTGCTATTTGGCCGAGGATTTCTTTCTCGCAAAGGCATTCCACGATCGTAACTGGAAGTTGACGATAAGCAGTCAACCAGCGTGGCAAAACTCAGGCATTTGTGATATTAGCAGTTTTCAGGCGCGTCTCACCCGCTGGGCTAAGCTGCGTGTAGCCATGGTGCCGACGACAATATTGCTCGAGCCGATGTCCGAATGTATTATCGTCGGTATGTTCGCGTGCGGTGCTGCCAAAGTACTCTTCCGATGGAATCCGTTGGTGTTTTTCCTCATCCACACGTTGGTGTGGTTCCTGTCCGACTGGGTCCTTCTATCGATCATCCAGAACGGAGCGTTACCTTTCAACAAGTTCACATTCTTCGTCGGATGGGCTTTCCGCGAGATGAGCGGCCCCTATTTGTTCTTCAACGCACTGCGGAATCCGGCTATCAGATGGCGAACTCGCGTGTATAAACTTGCATGGGGTGGTGTGGCTTACGAACTAACATCTCAAATTAAATCTTAAACGTGATGTTCCAAGCAATGGTCGCAATGTTCTATTGGCTTCAACAATGGAAAATGTCCCTTTTCTTCTAAAAAATGCATCCGTCACTATCCTATTGATAAAATTCATTTGAAGTGTAAAGCTTTGCGCTTAAACTAAGAGAACTCATCATAAATTGCGCTGTTTTAGCGCAAGGCACATAATCACATCCATGAAAGGTCCAGTCGTTGAGAAACGATACTGCCAGAAATGGTCATACGTTTCTCGTTAAATCGTGTAGTATATATGGTTTGCTTATGTTGGTTTAGCGGCATATGCTTCGTAGCGTAGCATTGGTTTCTTATTTAAAATGCGAACAGAAACTAAGGTACACGGTTCATCAATTAAACATTTCTCAATTGTCTATCTGCCGTGTCGACACAAGCAGGTTTATAACGGAATATGCAAAGAAGATTATGTGAATACTTTTTGATCCATTCATACGAGCAATCCAGTACAGTTTCTCCAAAACTAAATTCGAAACAAATCGACCTCAATGGAACCATGTTGAATGCTAAATGATGAAAGGTCGGCGTATCAGGATTCTTTTGTAAAACTGTTCTTTGTACATACTATTTATAAATTTTGCGATGACTATTGAGTAAGCTAGTACCTACTTTAAATAAACATGAACCACGAATGAGGTGGTCGCAAAATGAAAAAAAAGTTGGTTGGTTGAAGAAAATGAATGAAAGAAATGTGATTTAGTTAAACAATAGATCGATTGCAATGTATGAATAATTTAAGAACATTTTTTTCTTTATTCGGATATTTTTTTAACACAAAATGCGTTACAAATACTGACCTGCTTTTTTATAATGCTACTGCGACCGAGACTCGGCAAGGGATTGTATGGAATGGAACATGAAAAATGATAAGAAACTTGGAATTAAAGGAAATTAAAATGAGTTCACTGTAGGAATTGATAACGAAGCATGCGACGAGGAAAGGGCGGGGTTGAGTGCAGAGCATAACCAGATTTGAATATTAGTCTAAGCGAAAGTCAAATTCCAAGCAGGTTTGTACCGCATCAGGCGTCGTTTTCTTATCAGTCGCATTACGAAATTGTTTAGCTAAAGATTTTGTTATTTCGAGGTACAGATGTTGAATCTATGTTTCCAGCGTTAAGAAATGTAAGCGATCTGAAACATTTTATGGTGTTTATATTGCAAGGGTACATATTTTGATTAAATGATTCCGTACCGGATTTTATGCTGTACTTTGGAATGATAAGATTTAAAATACATTTGTTTCGGTCTGTGTTGCCTTATGATCCATTTTTTCTAACTTACTGAAAGTATAATATAATCTACCATATCTTAATCAGATCTGGAAATAACAGTCGCAGATAAAACTTGCTTCGTAGCTTGGTCCGAATAGAATATTACCTAACATTAAAATCGTTCTAAAGTCAAGACCTAACACAGTTCGTTAGAGGTTAAGAGAGATCTTCATTCGTGCATCGCATTACATTTATGCACATTCAAATATTTAGAAAATTTAAAATCCATGCGATACTGATTTATGTGAGATTGTTTTTACTTAATTTGTCCTATTGCAGTCGATGGTTCATAGTGCGTGTGCAAATGCTCCTACCCCTGCATCGGTCTCTCTCTCCCTCTCTCTCCCTCTCTCTCTTTAGCCATCTCTTTCCCACTCTTTGATGTTCGGTGTTGTCCTGTGAGCTTTGTCCAAAATTCCATTGTCTTGCATCTCGCTCCATCGCTTAGTTTCGCTCAAATCGGTCACTCATGGTAACTCACTTCTCTGCAACGGTAGGGGCTGGAAAGTTTGTGTCTCGAATTGATTGACGGCTTTGACAATTGTGACAGTTGTTTTTGTTGCGCTGTTTACTTGTAGGAGTTGCCATATTTATATTATTTATAACAAAATCGCTGCAACATCACAAACTCCATTCGCTTTCGGATTTATTAGACAGTGCAAATAAAGTGCAAGTCCAAGAAGTAATATATCTTCCCCAACAGTTCATCAATACATGTATAGTGTACGCGCCACAATTACAAGCTTGCAGCACAAGTGCAGTACCGATAACATATTGTTGGAAATTTAACTAGCGACCAGCACCAACATCTCATATTGTAATGCGTAAAGTGCAAAATGTACAATTTGTGAAAGAGACTGGAAAAGGCTCTTTGTTTTAGCCTTTTTGGCATTTGTCGAACAGGATCGAAAACATTTGTTCAGTGTACGCCTCAAAAGAAACATGTGAAATTACTTCCATCACGGGTCTGCATTACTGTGATTATTGAACTCGCTGCATCAAATTGTGCTCGTACTGTTGTGCTTCGACGGCTGCAATCCTAATCGTTAGTGAGGATTCTGCGTTTGCAAATGGGATATAGGGGCGAGAAGTGAAGGTGGAAACGAGTTGGCCATTTATTTATAGAAACGCCTCGCTCTATCGAGTGCTGCGTCGTCGTGTGTGTGTCGACACATTCATGAATTTATGCTTATGCGCGCGAGTACTCCCAGTCAACCTGCCATCTCGGTAACTTTGATGTAACCGGGGCTAGGGATAGCAAGCCCCTCCACGCCGACACATTGAGCGTGGCTGCTGGAGATGTCGCCGTACAGGCTCTTCCAAAGAATTCGTTTCGGGAACGCAACAGAGCAATGTGTTTTATTGTTGAAGTTATATATAAAGTATACATTTTCTGTGAATTTACATACTATTCAAGCTAGTTGTGAATTGTCGTTGTAGTGGTAATACGAGTGTGTTTTCCCGCTGTAGGCAGTGCTACGCAAATTCCCACAAAGAGCGCAGCATTAGGCGCCTCCATCATCGCGAAGATTGCAGCGAAAGATTCGGACTGCTCTATGCGTAATATGTAGGAGTGTCTATATATATACATATATATATATGTATATTCATACACTATACATACATAAAAACTATATATATAGTTACTACATATAATATATATTACAAATATAAGTATAAATAACGTGTGTATGTGTGTGTTTGTGTGTGTCGGTGCAATTGGTGCCGGAGTAGTGGAAATATTGGAGAGTGCAGCAAACCGAGCAGGGAGCGATTAGAGCTCGATTTACGGAATCAGTGCAAAGAAAGTTATGAATCGTCTGTGTTCCAAATAAATGCTCAAATGAGAGTGAGAGAGAGTATCAGTGATGTATCAGCCTTACCGGCATGGCTGCAGCGGGGAAATTGCAATTAAGATACAAACGTAATTAAGAAACCCTTCATTCTCTAGTTTTCCAGTTGAAACGGTGTAAAAGTGCAATAAAACAGCAACCGATCTAGTCATCAATGTGCGTTATGCGTTTCGAAGGAAGTTGATTATTAGTGAGAAGAAGTCGTTTTGCTGGGTAAAAGTCATCATCTCGTTGCCACTAGTGTGCTTCAGTGGAAAGTGTGGTGCTGAGAAGAACCGTCTGGGCGCCTTGGTGCTGGCCATTTGTGCAAGAAAGGAAAATATGTGCTACTAAGGTGGAAAGTGCGCATCTCAGCACAGTGCATCAGTATTCGGAAGCTAGGAAGCTGCCACCGTATTGCCGTGCTAGTGGTGAAGAAATAAAACAAAGAATAATGTGCCATATGAGCTGTAAGCGTGTGCGATAATTGTGGCGTGGAATACAAAATACGTGGTTTATTTGGCAATATGGTATTTGCTGTTTAAGAAAAGTGGCTGTGTGATGCATTTCGCGGTTAGAATTACTGGTAGATTCGTGTGAGATTGTGCGTTGCACTTGTCTGTTATTTTGCCATCTGCTGGATGTTGCGTTACAATCTACCCAATAACGGGAAAAAAAGAATATTGTGCGGATAATAACGTGTTACGAGTTGCTTCCCATTTCACAAAGTCAGTAGTTCTGAAGACAGGTGTCGGGCGGGTGCGACAAGAGAGGGAGGAGGGTGCAATATTTATGTGCAGTGGCCACCAGGACGGTTTCCTCCGCGGTGGTGGTGGTGGTGGTGTGAGAGTGTAACAAATTTGGGAACCATATCATACCGAAAGCGACGCAGGGAGCGCAACCCCTGGCTGGATGTGTAAAAAATGCCCACCACAAGCGAAAATTCACATTCCGGTTCGACTGCGACGGCAGCGGTGGCAGGCGGCGAATGCCGGTGACGATCTCGGTAGCACGGACGAGGTGAAGGTGTTCAAGGACGAAGGCGATCGGGAGGATGAAAAGGCCTCGTCCGAAAACCTGCTCGAGGAGAAGTTCAACCTGATCGATCTAACGGAAAGCGCGGAGAACCTGGTGAAAAACTCCTCGGCACGGCAGGACCTCAGTCCACCGTACGTGCCTGCCACTCGTTCCGAACCCACCCCCACCGGTAGTGTCACCGGTGGTAGTGCGGGTGGCAGTGGGGGCACCAGTAGCGCGGGTAAACTCAACTCACCAGACCATTCGCCCGGTTTCAGCGGTATGGGTTATCTACCACCGTACCAGTACTCGAGTGGCACGGCTAGCGCACTGCAGGCGGCCGGTTCGATGGGCAAGGGTGCTCTCGGATTGTCACAGTTCTTCTGCAACGAGGATCCTCTTTCGAACCCACCACCCGCCCATTGCGGCATCCTGCCGTATCAGCTCGATTCGAAGGCGATTGGGTTGACGGCGCGTCAGTCCCTCTACTCGTTCTCCACCAGCCAGTACCCGTACCCATCGATTCTGTCATCCAACATGCTTCCGGTACCACCGTCATGGCACACACCCTCCATGTACTCGACTGCACCCAGCTTTCGCAACTCGTATCCCTCCTCCCTGCAGATCTACACCACTTTGGCCAGCGATTTGTACTCGCGCTACCAATCATCCCAGTCGCTACTGAACTCGGTGCACTCGCACAACGTGCTCAACCAGAGCCTACAGCAGGTGAAGCAGGAGTCGGGCGTGGGTCTAGTAGCAACGGGAGCTGCCGGTGTCGGGCAGGAAATCGGCGTGGGCCATAACTATAGCGTCCGGCACCATGGTCTTAGCCCCGGGAGCAAGTCGGTGGGTGTTGATCTGCCTCAGGAGCTGACGAATCGTTTCGGCCGTGCACAGAGCGTTGGAAGCACGGGCAGTGGTGGTGGTGGCGGTGGTGGCGGCGGTGGCGGTGGCGGTGGCGGTGGTGGAAGTGGCAGCAGAGGCAGTGCTGGTGGAGGCAGCGGACTCGGGATCGGTGACGGGGCAAGCAGTGGTGGCAGTAGTGGGAGTGGAACGGGCAGTGGAGGTTCGAAAAAGAAGTGTGCGGCTGAACGAGCTCATCACCAACAACAGCAGCAGCAACAGCAGACGCATCAACAAAACCAGCAGCAACCGAACCGGCCACATATCAAGAAACCGCTGAACGCGTTCATGCTGTACATGAAGGAGATGCGCGCGAAGGTGGTGGCTGAATGTACTTTAAAGGAGTCGGCCGCGATCAACCAAATACTCGGCCGCAAGTGGCATTCGTTGTCGCGGGACGAGCAAAGTGTGTACTACGATAAGGCGCGCCAGGAACGTCAACTGCACATGGAAATGTACCCCGGGTGGACGGCACGGGATAACTATGGCTATGGTTCGAAGAAGAAACGAAAAGCAAAAAAGAAGGATCAACTGGGAAGTGAACCTCCGAGCAGGTGAGTTGACGGATGCGAAATAGCAATAGAACAGTTGGGGAGAATAGGGGAGAAAGGTGGAGGCATCTTGAGGCGAAGAGTAGTTATGTTTTCTTCGGTCGTGACAGCTGGATCCGCTCAAAATGATTACCCTGATCGTGCCAACGTGCGCGTACAACGTCATTTATTTTTGGCAAAGTTCAACGAAAGCCAAACATGTGTTTTCTGCCTTGTTCCATATTTTGTTGTTCGTCTCTGCGAACGACTGAATGTTGTAGCGATTACAGCGTGCAAGACATAACATCAACATCACATACCACGGTCGGAGTCCGGCCCGAGCGAGAGCATGCATGCGGTCTGTACGTTCTTTGAAGATAGGAACATGAAACGAATGATTGAATTTGACCATTTCTCAGTGTAATGGCATGCGCAGCAAAAACCATGTCAAATACAATAATTGATTATAGTTGCTTTCGGTTTAAACGTTCCGTAAACGTTCGCACCCATTGTAGAATGTTAGACGCCAATCTGTTATACGATATCAATCATTCTAAAGATTGTATTAGATTGTTTGTCTAATGTAAAAATTAAAGCAAAGAAGCACATTTCCGTGTTCGTACGTTTTTGATGTAGCTTCCAATTGCTTTTGATTCAGTGCAATGGCATTGTCAAGACTAGTCGAATGCAATCGTCTCATAAGTTCCTGCATCCGTTCCATACACAACTTTATACGGCTATTTTGCCCCTCACTGTGCTTACACACGGGAGGTGATATATATGTATCGCAATTGCGAAACGTGCTACGGCGCTACTCCAGTAAATGAAATATTTTTGAATCAATTTCTTTTCCGCACTCAATGGAACAAAAAAAAAATCATAAATTTATACAGAGCGACTCTAGGGATGCAACAACCATTATCAACCTCTTCATCAACATAATCACACTCCAAACAACGGACTAGAATTAATACAAGTACACACAAACGAAGCACCAAAACTGAACTCCTCGTTATCGACACACCGTCGAATGATCCACTTTTATTGCAGGCGTAAGAAAATATGTATACGCAACGAGGAATCTGACAACTACGACGGATCACGTATGTCGGACGAGTATATGGGCAGCTATGGTACGGTAGTGTAATAAAACACACCGACCCTTCCCAGCCAGCCGCCATTGATGCCGTCGAGACGTCGCGCTTCCTTTGACGATTGGGAGTCCCAGCCACAAGCGCTGCAGCAGCAGCAGCAGCAACAGCAGCAACAGCAGCAGTAGGAAGCGGCATCATCAACGCATACACATGCGAGACTTTAAACGAAATAAGACTTGAGCAGACGGAACTCTGTGTATATGTGTATGGAAATACGAAATAGGTTGCGGAAGGGAGAGAGTTGTCAGTCTAATTCAACGATAGCGCGATACTGCTTCTAGACAGAGTCAGATCATCTGCTCCAGATCGCTCGGCACGAAAATATCAACAATCGGCAAGCGATTCAGACGAATTTCGTGCGTGTTAAATAATTTTGTTCTATTACTTTCTACCACGCACGCAGCGCAGTTCTTTTACCAAAGATAATCAAATAGGGAAATGAGCATGAGATAGCATCACACAATGTAATTGTTGCGATAAACGACAGTGCAATCATCATAGGTCGGCACGCATGACGGTCGTGCTGTGTGTGTGTTTTTTTTTTGTTTTTTTTTTTGTAGAGTATGAGCTAGTACTAATTTCTGTTTTAAGAAATTGTCGAGAAAAGCAAACTTTTCTTTTTAATTTTGTTTCCCGACCGACACTTAGATAAGCATAATGCATACTAGATGGGTAGGAAATGGGTCGATTGATTGTGGACTGCCACATCTGTGACATCGAAAGGAAATGCAATCACGGAAGTTAGCTGCAATACGGCCTTACCACCGAATTGGTCGCTTAAATATAACAGTACAGGGAATGCCAATGTTGGCGTAAAGAAAAATGTGTTTTTTAACTTTCTCGAACATGATTGTTCGCACGTGTCATCGTCATCGTCAGTATGCAAAATATTTTTTGGGAGAAAAACAATCTAATAGCGTGTAACGTTGTGGTGTTCTATTATAATAATAACTATTTCGCAGAATGGGCATTCAATTGATATGTCATTGATATATCGTCGGATGAAACTAAAAAAAAAAAACGGTTGCAAATGGAACGAATGCCGTGTATAGAAAGGGACACGAATCACGTAAGCAAGAAATGAATATACTATATAGGTATTTTTAGTGTGTAAGTGTAAGAAGGCAAACCAAAGGGAGTACACATAGGGAGCGCAGGTCAAGAAGATGGTAAGAATGACGTGTAGGAGCAGTTAATGGAAGAGATAGTAGCATAAACAATTAGACCATCGATCCAAAGGATTTTTCTGCATGCCAGCGTGAAGCTCAAGGTGCGAAGGCGACAACCAAACTTTCTTTCCTGTATTTTTGTTCGCAAACTTATGGTTTAACCGTTAAGAAATGCTCTTTTTTTTGTTACTACGGCGGTTTCAACGTGTAGTTTGAATGATTTTGCATTGATCTAGTTTGACGTAATCGGGTCTTGGCTGGTGGTAATAGTTTGAAACACTTTGTAATAAACAAAAAAAACCCCTGCAAAGAAACACGCATAATTCCATACTCGCCAGTCGTGTTTGCACCGAGCGCGCTGTTTAATCGTTATCACCTGTCAATTTGTGAAGCAAACACCTCGCCCGGAACTACGTTAATTTGCAACGAAGCCGGATTTTGTCACCGTTGGTGTGAGATAAGTTAGTTTGCTGATAAGGCTCTGGGTGTATAGTGGGAAGGGGGTGATGAGTGGAGGGTCTCGGATGCGGGGCTAACGTTCATCTCCGTGCAATTGTTGCGGGACAATAGATAGCACCGGAACAAGGCTAATTAAAAACTTCCGCGAAACCGAGCCAGGGTCGTCGTCGTGGTAAGCATCATTCGTCAGTTTCATTCTTTTTCAATCTATCTTTGGAGGGTTGTGTAACACAACAGTGATGATCCGGACTCGTTCGTCTCGCTCATTGGTGGGTGCAATGGCCGTGCACCATTTTGCGCGCTCCTAATTTGTGCCTACCTCCTATGGTCCGCTGTCCTGTGATTTTCCTGTGAAGGTTTTCAGCTACAGCGGAGGATCCTACTACCCGATGACGAGGAGCAGTGAGCGTGTTTGTATGTCTGCCAGCGCCATAGCTGCGGTTAGATGGCGGATTGAGTTCGTCCTTTTCCAATGCTGGCGTTTGCAGCCTGTACACCAGTGCCATCATTAGAGGATTCGCTAATAATCGGGTTCGCGCTCGACTGGCCTGGGTCTGGCACGCTAGTAACGCTAGCGCCCGGGTTCTTCGTACCGTGGTTTTGCGAGGGACGGATGAACTCAGGCGAATCCCCGACGAGCGCGCCATCGCTACGAATGAGGGAAGGGAGACTTTGAGCCCTGCTACCTCCTTAGTTTTAAACGTCACCGCGTGCTATCTCGTTGTCGACAACAAACTTACGGCATCAGCCGGCTCTGCCGGCAAACGGGGAATGAAATGGCGTCATTTGCCAGCAAGGACGTAGCGTAAGGACGGGGAACATAACGTAGCATGGTTCAGGAGTTTCGAACGAATAATTTTAATCTTTTAAATTAGGGGAAAAGACTAGTTGCTCGGGAACTTCTAGGACAGCAACCTCAGCTTATTCCCACCATGAAAACAATGCCTTGCGAAGGACATTAGCAGAAATGAGAGATACACGAACCTGTTTGTTCAACGTATTCAATTGATTGTGAAACTTGATTGTGAAATATCACCGATATTACACTTTCGCTACATTTTGTCATCGAAGCAACATATTGAAGAAATAATATACTAGCGGCTAATCAAACCAATCAAATCAGGATTCGAACTGGCTGGCGGTGTGGTGAGTCAAATACGTAGGTGTCTTTTTCAAATCAAACATATTCTTTCGACGATACACGTGCGTTGCCTTCAAGTTGATGCTGCACTTATCGTCTCAACTCGGCTAGTGAGAAGGGCTGATGAATTGCAGCGATTTTTGTATGGTCGCCGTGACCATTCCAAAGAACACAATGAGACAAAATACGTAACGAAATGACACAACTGCATGCTGCATGTGGACGGGGTATTATGGTTGGGAATTTACTTGCGAAAATTGTTGTTCATTCCGCGCCCGGAGTGCGGAAGGGTAGAGAAACAATTCTAGATGCTGTTTGCTGTTTGTGAGGAGCGAAATCCAAGCACTGCACCACCACCCTACGAAATTACGGTGTCTACCGTGTCTGGCTGGGCGTTTCAAGTTGCCGGAGATGGGTTTAATCTTTAAATGATGCCGAACAACGGAGGGGGATTGCAATGAATATGCTGCTCTGCTTACCGGAGGGCGCCAGTACGTGCGGAGTAAAAGGGGACTGAACTTATTTACAATAGAAAGGCAAACAAAAGCGGCAACTCCTAACAACAACAATAACAACAACCACAGGACACCCTGCGCTCTTATGCAGAATGAAACAATATTGGGCAGTACGAGCGAAAAAGAGAGTAGGTCAAAAGGAGTGAATGTTCGGGAAAAAGATGTAAATAGGATTGTAAACAATACTCTACGCACTCATTCATACATTCGTACTCCGTTTTTCACTCCACTCGCCCAATCATTCCACGGACTGTAGTGTCTACCGACTACATGTTCTCACCGATTCGCGTGCATATATTTTGCTAGCTTCTCTCCCCTCCCTCACCTCTCTCTCTCTCTCTTCCTTTCTCTCTCTATGTCGCTGTTGCTCTGGCTTTTTTAGAAGGCATTCCCATTTCCTTACCTTCGCTGAGCGTTCGCCAAACGGTAGCTATCTTGGTTGAGCTCTACAAGCGAATAATGTGCGTGGCAGCGTGGTCTTGCTCGAACAAACACGGCAGCAAGCATGAATCTCGGGGGTGTGGGAAAACGCGCTGTTGATATGGTTCAGCTGGGTTGCGGCGGATGAATTTCTTTCTTGCGTACGAGCCTTGCCAAGTATAAAGAATTCGTTGAAATTGTATGTTTGTACGCCCACGGCGCGGCGAACGAAAGGGAAATGTACACACGCGAATGAACACCGTTTGGAACAAAGTGGCTTACCATAATTTTTGGTGGTGAGACGCTCGTTGGCACAAGTGGAACAAGAAATAAAGAGCGCATAATTGTAAAGGGTAAGAGTTTTCCGATTCTTGAAATAATACGTTTAATTCACGTTTTTCGCCAAGAGCAGCGAGATCGGAGGAGAGGACACGTGTGCAAGGAACCAGCAAGCGAAGGTTATTTCTTGATTCCTTCATCGAGTGCGAATGTGTGTATGACAAGGAAAAACAAGTTCGTTGAATAGTGTTTTTCAGCGTTCTTGATAATGCCAGAGAAGATATGTTAGTAGCGATTTGTAGAGATTCATTAGAGATGATTCCACCAGCATTCAAAACAGAATGTTTTTTTTCTATGAATCATTTCCTGTTAAAATTCACTTATTTCACAGGTTATTTCATACTGTT
>JXXA01006651.1:0-14961 GCA_000956255.1 Anopheles punctulatus
TATGAGAAATTTACTACCAACCAGATCTATGCGTACCAAATGTTGTGGCTAGGAGAGCAAAAAAAAATCAATGGACAGATCTGCTCCATTCGCGAATGAATCCCTAATCTTATCAGTGGCCGTAGAATGACGGTGGTCAATTTTGCTTTTATTGTTACGGGCAATGTTTTATTGGCTAATTTGTACACTTCGAATTCGAGAGGGCAAACATCGTTGGTCAAATTATCATGGTGATGATGGATGGTGAATGAAAAGATATGCTTCTAAATTAACAATTTTGAGCGCAAAAACCAAACAAAAAAAAATGGAAAACATCAACTCCGAGGAGCTTGTCGGATTACTCTAATAATTTTACGTACACACAACATAGGCACCTGAAACGAACGTATAAAAGGGCAGTGCAACACACGACACCAGATGTTATCTGTTTTCTGGGAGATCTCATGGATGAAGGGAGCGTGGCGAACGATGTACAATTTGCCGACTACTTTACACGTTTCGTGAACATTTTCACACAACCAACGGCCAATACCGTCATGGTGCGTATCTGCCAACAGGTTTGAGTGTAGTGCGTTTGATTCCTACTACTTTTCGAGCTCGGTTGGCGGCTTTCTTTCAGTTCTACATTCCCGGTGACAATGATATTGGCGGTGAAGGGTTGGAGGCGATCAAATCGGATCGAGTTTTAAGGTTTAAGCAATACTTTAACGAGCAGGACGAGCTGGCGGTTGAATCGATCGTACGATTTGTTAACGTTAATCGCATCAGCATGACAATCCCGGAAAACAGTGCACCCAGCCCGGGGCCAGGGCAGGAGGAGCAAACGCCACTACCTTACACTGTGCTGCTCAGCCACCTGCCAATACTCCGATGGACGGATCCATTTACGTATAAGGTAAGAGCTGAACCGTTTGCCATCGGATGAAGTTAGAATAGAGCAACCATTCCTACTTACCGACCAGGTAATCGACGATCTTCAACCGAATGTGATTTTTTCCGCACACGAACACAAATCTCTGCACGTCAAGACGCACCGAAATCGGCTGTCGCAGGGTGTAACCTACGTACCGTTGAACACGCAGAGAGCAAACAGACACGAAGTGTTGGAGTTCAATCTGGACTACCTGAAGGACACGCGGGAACTGCTGGAGTTTGTCGTACCGACGTGCTCCTACCGGATGGGGGAGATGAAAATAGGCTACGGCTACGCAATGTTCGACGGCGATAAGCTTCGGTACACTGTGCTGTGGACATCGCAACGTTTCTACCAGCTGGCTGCATACTCGATGCTGATGATCCCGCTCAAACTGGTCTGCGGGCAGATTTGGTGCGGCATACTAAAACGATACTGGTGCTGCTGCCGGAAACGAAACCGCAACTACTTACCCTTGCCGCTGGCGTAGCTAAGGAAACCATTCAAGGCGGCTGCGATCGCAAGTATTACGGTGCAGCTTGTTTGACAGTTTGACAGTTAGTATGGCAGCCGTGTGTGAGAATTCAGTATTTATTTCTTCGTAACTTAGCGTTAATTCTTCGATGAGTTCGATTGAAAATAAGGAAAAAGAAAATGAAATGAAAAAAAGGAATACCGTTCGAAACTAAACACAGCCCGCTGGAATTGGACTGCTTTTCCCGATGTCGGATCCGAACGGAACGGAATCATTTCTGGTCGGTGGAAGAAACCGCCTGCAATTTGATGTTTAGTTCGTCGATCGTACGTTGGATGTCTTCGGTCAGTTCTCGACGCTTTTCCAGTATGCCGATCGCTTCCTTGTATTTTTTCACGCCCGTCCACCTTTAACGAACCAAATGCACATGTGGTTAGTAAAAAATCTCCCATCCCATCTCCACTTCTTTCTGACTTACACAAGAGCGGCAGCTTCGTAGTTGCCAGTCGCGTCCAAATGATGGGCCCACCGGCTCGCCACCTGCTCCAGCATCGGATCGTCCGGCATCTTCTGCAAACGACAGATGACCCAAGCTTCCCGGAAGTATTTGGCATCGCACAGTTCCTCAATCGATGCGTCTGCCTGTTAGTCGATAAAACACGATTAATATCATATCCCCAAACTCACCTTAAATTCCCCATTCCCAAGCTCACCTTGTGACTCGCTAGGAAGTAAGGCACGGCGGCAAGCGGCTCTTGACCCTCGATTAATTGGTAAGCATAAGCCTGACAACATTGACGCCAGAACCTACGGGTAAGTGTGTCGTGTACGTTAAGAAACGAGTCACTATTTATGCGAGGAATTTTAAATGCTTACATGTGTGACACATACGGCGCCAGGGCAAGCATGTGTGAAGTTAATTTTTTCTTGCTAATGCATCCCAGGATGGTTTCCTTCAGCTTGTGCAGCAGTTGAGGCATCATAACCAATCCGATAGACGATGTTTCCGTAATTGGGTGCAGTTTAGCTGAAAGAGAAATAATTCATATTACTTGCAAATGTAACAATTGAAAATTGTTATGAAGGTAAAAAATCGTTGGACACGTAATAATAACACACATGTATCGAATCTAATATTGTCTCAAAAACTAAAATATCTGGTTACTTAGGGTACTTCTAAGCCCTCTTAGTCCTGTATTTCTCCTAGGTGCCTTAATTGCATTCTCAGTCAGGCTCGTAAACAAAACAGACACTTGTACGGTGTGATGGCCGGATCGTATCCAACGAGCAAGTAAACCCCATTTCCAAGACTAGTTTAAAAATTAAAAATCCGGTGGACATCACCACATAGATCACGACAAACAAGGAAATATGCTTTAAAATGCTTGCAAACGCTACCTTCTTCTTCGATCAGTTGTTTCAGTTTATCCTCGGTCGAGAAGAGCTTTTCATTGTAAAACATTGGCTCATCGTCCATCTCATCACTTTGTTTCTTCTCGGGCTCTACCGGTGCTGGCAGTACCGTTGTTTTCGGTTTAAGAGCACTAATCATTTCTTCCTCGCTGCAATACTCGTCACTGTTCTCATCGACAGCTGCGGGTTCCGGTTCCGGTTCCGGTTCGGGATCCGGTGTGTGTAGCAGTTTTACAATACAATCCAACACATCCTTTGCCCGGTTGGCTTCACGGTGTGTCAGCGAGAATGTGGTCGAAAGGTATGCTGATGTTTGCTTGACGGTTGCTGCCTTCAGTGAAACTTTTTCCATTCCGTCCGTCAACAAATCAACGCTTTCGTCGAGTTTGCTGCTCTCCACAGGGCCTTGTTCCTTTGTGTTATGAAACGAACGAGATACCTTGTCCTTCTTCGTATCAGCATGCTTGGCATCCTCTTGAGTTGCGAATTTGATTCTTGGTGCTTTTTCAGAAACTGTGTAAATGGCATGAAAGATAAAAATCAGTGGAAAGAAAAACAATAGAGCGGAAGGTAAAAAAGTTTAAACAAAAAATCATACCATTAGGCCGTGCGACATGGTGTTTCGTGTAATCGAAACATCCCAAAGAAATTCCTTTGCCTGTATAAAATATTAGGTTCTCGTCCAGTGGTGAGAAAATCGCTGCAAACGCGTACGATCCGGTATGGTATACCTTAAGGCACGTTGCCGACAGCACATCCCAAACCCGAATCGTAGAATCGAAGCTGCAGCTTACAATACGCATCGTATCACTACGGCTCCACCGGAGTTTGCATATGCCATCGGTGTGTCCTTCTAGTGCAATGGTTTGATGGTTTTTTTCATCTGAAAGTAAAGTAAAATGGTCTGAAATGCCATCAAGCTAATGAACTACTAACGTGTGTCACCAACCGCCAAATCCGTTAGCGAAATTAATCACCACGATGGTGCTATCATACGAAGCTACGGCTAGATACGTTTGTTTATACTCCAGCGCGCAGATGTATCGCTTAGCTATTTTTTTACGGTAGAGCTCCTTCATGTTGTTATCCAAATCCACGATAGCGATGGACCCATCCTGCGTACCGAGAAAGCACAAATTGCCTACCGCCGATACGTTTGACACATTCCCAAATTGTCGACATTCAATCGGTTCTGAAAATAAAAGCAAAAGTTAAAAAATGTCGATGATCGATTTCGATTTTCAAAAGGTGTATCGCGTAACGAAAACATTGTTATATATTTATATATAACATCTCAACATTTGACCAATACAATCATCAACAGCATGAGAAGCTTTACATGGAAACCGGTTTATATTACACATACCATATTTCTGCGAGCCTGTCATGTGATAATAGACGACTTTGACTTTTCCACAAGCAAACAACACCAATCTTTTCTCCTGGTTCTCGTTGGTCAAATAGCACCATTGAAGCGCGTACACCTCCTTGTTGGTGAACGATTTCAACACAATCGGAATGTTGTTGGAGTTGCTGGTATCAATCACCCCGATGCGGCCCTCCTTCGTTCCGAATGCCAACTTTTCTTCATCTTCTGGATGCCATGCCACCGTCATGACCGGGCCGCCAATTTTGTTCGATGACGATTTGAACAAAATGTTATCGTGCTGTAGATTGGCCAGATTCATCATTTCCATCCTCGGTGCCCCGCTTCCAATCGCGATTCTGGCGAGAAGAATGTCCAATTAAAAACAAAATGAAATGTTGTATATTACCACCGTAAAAATAGCAATTACTCGTATTTACACACGCATTTACTTACACCATCGATTCGTGCGGATTTTCCAGCAGACAACGATTGGTGGGATTAATGCAATCGTAATCCAAAACCACCGATGCTTTTCCAGCTTCCGTCACCTCCAGGCACACCAACTTACGGTAGATCGATGAGCACCATATATACCGACCGTTCTTGTCCGTTTTGGCGAGTCCGTTGGCGCGTATGATGTGAAAGATTTTTTCAACCGGATACGGCGCCAGGCTCGTTTTAGCCTCTAGCTGCAGTCGATCGTTTCGGAACGTGAAATCTACCTTCCATTCAATTACCTGACCGTTTGAATTGTTGGCAACGATATGGCTCTCGTCCAACCACACCACATTCGTGAAACATGTATCACACAGCCGAGCGTTGGCAACGCACGGTACGATAATCTTGTCGATCGGTAGCCCCGTGTCGTAATCCCAGAACCAGATGGTGTTCTCACGACTGCCACTGACGAGAATGAGCTTACGCTCCATCTCGTCCTCGTCAACGTCGACATCCGGATTGTCCTCCTGTTCCTTATCCACCACCACGTAGTCACGCAACTTTTCACAATCATCAAGCTCATTTTCATCATCCGTATTGAAGTCTTCCTGCACGATGTGTGACCGTTCGCCGGTACCATCATCATTTTCATCTTCATCATCCTCCTCCCTGCGGGTAGCGGCCTTCAGAATATCCTCTTTCAGGTTTTCGCAAGCTTCTAGAAAATTGAAGCCCTCGACCGTTTTAGTCTTTTCCCGAAACTGCTCGCGCGAATCGTCCTTCGCTTCACGATCGATGATAGTACCGAATTTCTCCTGGCTCTCGTTGAAATCGTAAATATCGAAAAAGTCCGACTCATCCGGCGCAGGAAGCTGTTTTTTGCGTGCCTGTTTCTTCGGACGATCCGGGAAATTTTTCTTAGCGCTACCCGTACCATCCTCGGTGCTGTCCTTAATCTTTTGCTGCTTTCTCCATCCGCTTTTGTCGAACACCGGTACACTCATGCATTCGATCGAGACGATCGCTTTGTCGTGTCCACGCAGTGAGTGCAGGATTGACATTTTCTTGATTGAAAATATGTTTATCAAACCATCTTTCATGCCGGCGAGAAACACGTTCGGATCTAGCGGCGAACGAACCAACGTGACGACAGTTTTGTTTCGGAAAAAGTCAAACGACTCTTTGTAGGTGTTCGTTAGCAAGCAGTACACCACCAGATCGGAACGATCACACGAGAGCACCTTCCCGTGAGTGGAAAAGCATATCGCGGACGATACTTCGATGAGCTGTCTTCTCGTATCTTTCGTACCCGTAACATGCCCTCGGTGCCCTTGAACCTGCCGTTGACGATCCAGGTCCCACACGTACAGATTCTGGTGCTCATCCAAAGTTGCAAACAAACGTTTGTTGGTCCAATCCGGTGAACAGGCAAGGGACTTGATGCTTGATAAGGAATGATTTCGAACATTACCAAAGTGTAAATCAATATGCAAATTAAATAAACACTCTTACAAGCCTTTGTTTGTCATGATGCGGGTCTTCGGTAAGCAATTTGCTTCCACCGGCGGAATGTACGCTACATCGTACCGTGAGCAGTACAGAACTCCATTATCTGGCGTTGAAATCATACTATTCTGTTGAAACCACACATGGATGATGGGCGCAACAAACTCGTCCATGTTTGAATTCATCTTTAATGATTCAATCCTTACGCTCGCCGACAGTATTCTTTCGTAATTACACACGAGTTGCGCTTAATACGTCTTTTAAAACCGGATACAAAATTCGTTTGTATATTTGTTTCGCTATTCTTTTTTTAATTTTTGACAATTTCTCAAATTCGAATGTCATCGAAAAAGGCAAATCCCAGGTCGGTAGGCTCTACTTTTGACGAAAGAAGTTATGCTACGAAAAAAGCCTTCGTTAAGCTAAAATGGAATCGCTTAAACGTTTGAATCATCGTGTCAAACGTACAATCTAAAACACAAATCATTTATTTTGACTGTAAACTATTCAATTTAGCTTGACTTTTTCCATTAGCTCGATGGTTTCATTGTGGAAACATCACATATTTTTATGGTATCCGATTCATCTGACGTTTGCAAAATGGCTGATAAAATCACCCGTTGCAGGACCTGGTCGTCGTTTTCATTACAAGCTCTTTGTTGACACTTCTTCTTGACACACTGGCGCACACACACATAAAGATCATTTGGGACGGTGAAAAATCGGTGAAGCTGGTAATTTATCCAGAATAATTGTGCGTGCAGTGCAAAATAGTGAGCATATTGCTAAATTACTCCTATCTCAGGTAGGTAGTCTGTACAGATTCGCATTACCTATTTGCAGTCAACTAGAAGCATACATTCCATACGGTGTTACTAGAGTGCGCGTGGAAAAGAAAGGTAACGAAAAACTTGTTACGAGTTGGAAAATTGATTCATCATCAGTGAAGTGATCCGAAGTGCCGAACAATTTGCGCAAAGCCTCGTTGGATTGACGCATTTCTGTCTATACTAACGACATTTTTTGGAAAGTGCCTAATTGTGCTTCACACAGGACGAAAGTCAATCATCGGAAGAGCAGCGTTTATCGTAAATGGTATATAAACACTGAATTGTTGTGTACCTGGCAAAGCTGACTAGAAAGGCAGCTGTTAAGACGTGAGCAGAAATCGATATTACGTTGTACATTTCAATTTTCGGAGGGAAAAACAATGTGATTGTCCATAACATGTTTGAGACGCGTTGGGAGTAGTGTAATTTTCAGGTCCAATTTAGCACAAACCGTAAGAACATGGCTTACTGCGATGCCAAACCCTAGCGACACGAGAAGAGGAACTGTTGCGGTATGTAAAGCATTCTGCGTGAACTTTCGCCATCATCGCCACCGTCGTAGTCTTATCGTCGTACACACATTGCCTCAAATGAATGTTGGTCAAATCGTCCGAATAGTGTGTGATGTTTCATCGACAGGGAACGGCATTGCAGTTACTAGCACTAGCAGTGAGGTGGTGCTTTAACGGTGGTTCGATGAAATGAATGGCCGAACGGGTTGCATAAATTATCAGCGCGAAAATACATAAGGCCAGTGGCTGGAATGCGGCGATGAGCGGCGATCCGATAAGTGTATATGTAGCGCTCTTTTAACCCGTACGTGACGTGTTGTACTACCTCTCGTGTCATTACCTACTATCGAAAGCAAAAGTATACACAAGCACCTCGGGGTTATATTACTGAGCAATCAGGAAATATTGCGTTTCAGTCAAATCCGGCATAATATTGACTATTCCACCAAAAACTTCTCCGCTGTTAAAGCCAAGACGGTGGAGAAAATGGATGGGATGGGAGAGAAGGAAGGAACACGGTGCAAAAACGAACGATTTCACAAACACATTTTCAGTTCCATCGCTGGCATATGCAATCAGGGAACGAAAAACGTCAACAGCGATGGCGATTTAGCCGGGTGACTAGATTTAGTTGAGAAACCCGTTGTAATAGGCCAAACAAGCATGCCGTGCAACACACATGGCAACGCAAAATAATCACCGATTAAAAGAATCCGGGCCCTTAAGACGCTGATGCAAAAAGAAGCGTCCAATCGTTGTAGTATCAGTAAGAAGGGAAACGATAGGGTCCGCGAGGGGATGAAGTGTTTATGTTGCTTTTTCGCTTACTTACACACCGCCCCGCTGTACCGGCAAACAGTGTGCAAGAGAGACAGTAAACACAAATCGCACATGATGATGATTGTAAAGATCGTACGAGATTGTCGAGAGGTGGTCTGATGTTGGCTTTACGCAAAGATATTATTCGGTGTGCCGATGGTAGTAGTGAGATCGGACGGTTTTTATCGTTGTGTTGGATGCAAGAAGCGTTCAAGCCGTTTCGTTGGCAGCAGCAGCTACACGAGCAAATCGTTTTTAGGGCAAAATGCGGCGGGATCATATTTTGGATGGCTGGCATGTATGCTAGCGACGAGTGCACCTGAACAAAGCTTCCATTTCTGAGGTGACCTTGGCCATCAATTTTGAACAGCAAGGGGGAGTATTGAAGATGAAGAGGAAGACAAGTGGTAGAACATTTGATAACCATGTTTATATCGATCGTGATGAGCGTTGCCAAATCAGCATATGAATTAATGCTTGGAAAAACTTGTTAAACTTTGTGCTCATGATACATTTGTTTTCTCGTTGCAGTGGCAAATGAGAAACAAATATAACTCACATGAAATCGTAGAAAATGATGCAATGATTAGTTTCGCTGCTTTGGACGATTAATGGTTAATTTTCTGAAGCCATCTAACATCTCCAGTGATATGAGTTTCTATCGAACTCCGTTTCAATGACTTCTTCATTTGCTGTGATCGACTTTTTCCCACTACTCCCTTCGGTTTTCGTGTAACATCGCGTAGGTTATTTCTTTCTTTGATTATGTAACTCTGTAGTAGGCAATGACGTCACAGTGATGCGCCTTCTCTGCATACACATACACGAAACACGATCCGGAACGTAAAGGATGTTCTCTTTCCCTAGGATGAAACTATTGATTTTAATCTTCAATTGTGATATGTTCAGAGGTCGATTATCCATTGCAAGGCGATTGAAATAGATTTTCCGCTAAGCTCCAGATCGAATATATCACGAATACAGAACATAATCAATTTGGTTAGTTTGCTTGTACAGTGCTAACAGCCCTTAAAAAGAAGCGTTTTATGCCAATTTTTGCAAGTATAATGCCATAAAATATAATATTGATGTATCCATTTTTGCGCTTCTACTTGAATACTTAGATGTTAAATTAAATGGCCTATGAAGTATTGTAATATGGTGATAGAAACCATTTTATCATTGTAACATGTTCCTTTTATTATTTTAAATTTTATTTATCTTATTTCTAATCAACACTTTTTTGTCAGGTACATTTTTATATGGAAATATCATAGTTTCATTATTTCAATACTTGCAACCTGCTGCATAGGGTCGTGTCTTGGATTTTAAAGATATTGCAAAAGGTAAAAATAAATTAAAATAAATTCTTCTTTCCAAAACACTTCCATCATATAAATACGAATTGCCGAGCAGAGTCAATCACATATTCGTTCGCTTACTTTAAAAACATTTATTAGAACGTCATTCGTTTACAGTTTTGCATGTATGTTATGTAAATCGCGTGCGAATAAACGTTCAAAGCATGATGAATCTAGCTAGAGGTCACAGAAGGGAGAAGTAAATCCTGCAAACGTTGCTAAAGCAGAAGTCATACTGTGTAAGCTCGATGTTTCCCGTAGCAACGGCTAGCATCGCTTGGTTGGCGAGTGATTACCATCAAACACGGTGCGGGAAAAGACGCTATCAACCGCTTCCGTAGTACCTTTGCATTGCACAAAATAAGTTACAAGGATGCAAAAAAAAACAACAACTACACATTGGATAATGAAGGATTACTTTCGCTTTGTGTCAGATGTCACAGCCACCTGTCATCTATTTGGAACAGGTTTATAGAACAACAACCAGGAAGGAGTTTACGTTTTCTAACGCTGTCCTCGATTAGATTGCACACACCGTTCTTGGTCGTTATCGCAATACCGTTAGCGTTGGCATGTTACTAGTGAAAGTGGTTGCTGAAAACTGACGCACAAACTACGTGCGTGTGTGTGTGTTACAGGATTTTCTACGCCGTAGAAAAGTAATACGCACAATAGAATAATGTTTCATCGATATATTCCTTCTCCAGCACGGTTTTCCCTACTTCCGTACGTGGTGTAGCACATTCGGGAGACGTGAAGTGGTGCTGTTAACCTGTCACTAGGTCAAATGCAGTTTGCATGCACCAAGGAGCATCCACAATGCCCGCGCCCTTGACAGTGTGTCCCGATGGTGGTGTATGTCTTTCGTACGTTCGGGTCACCGCTGCTTTCCCGTGTGATGCGCCCGCACCTAATCAGCAGTGACCGTCCGTTTGGTCGATCGGACGAAAGGCGGATGCAGCGGCAGCACATGACCACGCGAGCGCGAGCCCGAAAGGCACGGACGGCGAATTGACAGGAGTGCCCTGTTTCGAAGCAAACCGACGCGGTGAAACCGTGGCGGTGGAACCATCATCATCAGCTGAGGAGATAAGAAATGGTCCGAGGAACGTAACGTTGCGAACGCGAGCACACGGCACCCCCATGCGGAGAGGGTGTAAGAAGCCGAGCTGACGTGAACAGTAGAGAATACCGGCTGGAAGAGAGCAAACAGGAACAGTCACACACCGGCACAGCGTTAGTAGGAAGAGTAAAGAAAGGCGCTCGAAATCCCTTCAACCTCCATCCCCACCCACCTTCCCACCCAGCGTTCACGCCAAAATCACACACTGATTCGCGCTCGCCGGTTTCGCGCTGGCCCACACAACACCACCAAACCATGCCCGCCGAGCCGAGTTGTTGCTGGCTTGCTGCTGACGAACAGAACTGCACGGGGGTTAGTTGCGTTTGTGCCGTCGTCCCGTTCGGATCGTCGTTTCTTGCCGTTCGCTGCTGCCGCGTGTAATAACAGCCGGATTCGCTGTTTGTGTGTACGTTTGCGTGCGCGTGTGTGTTTGGCCAACACTGCCCGTGACCGGTTTACGTTGCATTTTGGTCCGTTTTCGACCGCTCCCGTCCGCCACGGTCGTCACTCCCACCCAACGAGGTGCGCGCGGTGTGCTAGGTGTGTAAACGTAACTTTTTCCTTCTTCCGCGTGTGCGAGACGACTGTCGGGCGGGTGGCGCTGTGCGCTGGATGTTTCAGTATGCGTCGCGCCCATCGTAACAGGGGGTAGATACACACCGTGCCGTGTCGGGGCTGTTCGGTTTCGGCTGTTGCGTTTTTCGGCTGTACCCGGGAAGAGAAAGTTGTTGCCCATTTTCTTCGAAATTTTCGAAACCAACCTAACCTGACCGTTGCTGCGGTCGTGCGAGATGGATGGTGCGTTAATGGACGTTTCTTCCATTAGGGAAGCCCGCCAGTCCGCTAGCTAGCACGCACCGGCCAATAATGTATGGTCCGGTACTGCGTTTTGGGCGGCGCACCCGCCCGGAGGAGGGTTTTCTGGTCAAGTGGATTTTTATATAATAATTAACCATACCACCTGCCCCGGTGGCGATTGGGAGCGCCTCAATAACAACAGACACGAATGAAACGGGCTTAAATGTGAGGGTGTGTGTCTTTGTGTGTGGTGTGCAACGTTATCGCACTTATCGGTGCGATTGTTTATCCTCCCGATAGATGTGTTGGGATGCAATCATGTTGTTGCTGCACCAAGTACGCACTTTAGCGCCTATCTGGAAGTTAATTTGATCGCTGCCAAAGTATTAATTGGCAATATGAGTTACCCGGCGCGAGATAACACCCGCACCTGACTTATCAAAGAGCCCGTGGCGGTCTCTTGCCCGATCGTTCTCCAATTTCTGAATGTTGCTTTTTTGCTTTTGCTTACTAGTCTCCTTGATCCTAAACATAATCAAGTGTACAGTCCCGTGGACCACTTTCGAAGGAATAGTCAAACCTTGAATGTGGTGAACTAGGTTAAAAACGTACGTATCGATTGCATTCTATATTAAATCAAAGTGAAAGGAAGGTTAAAAACTTGATACATTCCTGCGTTTCGTAATGCGAGTGGTGCTGAATGATTGCCTTGCGTTCGCTGTTGCACTTTTAATCAAAAGCGCTGATTTATGCATCTCCAACGCGCCCCTTTTGTTGATCCTCCATCCTGACGGGGACATGCTGTTTTCCCCAACGTGCCGATGCGCAAAGCGTTGACCAAATATTTATCCTCGCAGACGCTCAATTGAATTAAATTGGCCCACATTTCCCCTGGCGGAGAATTGATTTATCTGTCTTCGCGCTATCGCTTGGCTCCAGCAAAATTTGTGTCCCCACCACCGCCACAACGTAGGAATTTGGTAATCTTTATCTGGTAGCAAGGTGTGCTACACGCCGCGACACGTCATTTGGACCCGTTGCTAACCACGAACATCACCCGTGTCGGCATCTGGACTCCGCTCGTCTTACTGCGCTCTTCTGTGGCCCACGGAGGTCAGTCAACCAGCGCGTCCAGCCAGGCAGGCAAGCGGTCGACAAAACCAACTGCTGCTCATTACCAAACAGCGCAGCGTGGAACGCGCGCCGCGACGGTTTCTATCGTTGTTGTGTCATTAAGGGGAAAGCGAACGTCCGACGTCGACGTTGTCGTTAAGATTATCGCCCGGCTACGCTTGTGTTGTCTTGCGGTTGTAAGGCATATTTGGTGGGTTTCGTCCGCACACCCCACCGCAAGATAAACACGCGGCAACACTCGCGAACACTGGCGATCATCTGGGCATGTTGGCGGTCAGCTTGTTTTTGTTCGTCACCGCCGTCTCCGCACTGTGTTATGTTGCATCGACTCCATGGGGCTCCTGCTGTGGATGCATCATGGCATAGGCATAGATTAAGCCGTTGATGTAACATACTGCACCACTAAACGCACCTCAATCTGTGCGGATGGTCCCACAAAACCCAACAAAACGTACACAACGCCAATCGCGCACGTGGCGAAAGCGAATTCGAATGTACTTTATCAGTTTCGAAGCTTTGCTTTGGACCGCTCTTCGCAAAGCGTTGTCTCGGGGCTCGAAGAGGCGCATGTTTTGTAACAGATGCCGATTGGGATTGGGTAATGTTTACGGATCTATAGGTCTCACGGTGATCGGGGAATGGAATTGTTAGTAATCCATTTATAAAATTGTAGCGAAAAAGCTACGGCGTCGTCTTAGCTGCATTTCACGAACATCGATAGACGTGAGCGAAAGATTACAGCTAGGGACAGATCTGAGGAGTTCTTAAAATGGGCGCTTGTCATCGCAGTGCGTTGTATGCTAATGGACTTTCTCTCCCCCACTCGGCAGATTGGAAAGATCAACTAACAACAGCGGAAGCAAGGCACAAAGCAGTACAATAGCAAGATGTCCGCCAAAGCAATACGCGAAGCCACCGGCAAAGACATTATCAACCGCCATCTGCAGGGTGAACATGGTGCGGCCAAATGCCGGTTTGCAACCGTCACCGAAACAACACAATGGCCGCAGCTGGTGCTGGACAACCCGTGGCTGGAGACGTCGGTAAGTCGGAGGATCCACCTCCTGTTTAGTACGTTCGACCGTTTAGTGAGTGGCCATACGTTTACCTCAACAAAATGTGTTGTGTTTATGTAGTCCGGTGTTGATAAACACACGCCATTGACGCAAACACAGCTCGTCCCTATTCCGTGACGCCTATGAGGAACGAACATTCGTTCCAACCGTTGGCAATGATTTGCGGTGAAGGTCATATCGTACCGTATTCTGCAATCGGATCGAATAATCAGCAGGAGATGATGTGCTTGCTACTAATGCCTGTTGCTACAAGAAGCTTCGAGAACCAGGTGTTCATTCGCATCACCACATTGATCCCGCCATCAGTTGCATGTTTTTGCTTGAGTTCCATTTTTTTTTTTGTATCCACCTTTTATATAAACTTATCGGAACAAAAACATGCTGCTACGGACAAACCGGAGAGAAGAGGTCGCTGCTGCGCTGGTTTGTGTGGGGCAGCCTTTGGGCTAAAAAGGGCGCGCGCATTGGCCGCGTACGCACACGCATTGGTTTACGTAAAATGGCTTTTCATCACAGACGATGGATCGGATGCTCTGCGCGCCGCTTCGTTCAAGATGGTGACGTAAAAAACGTATAATATTTCATCGAAGTGTTTGCGTTGACTGCTTGGATCGCGTAAATATGTTAATGTATGTATGTATGTGTGTGTGTGTATTTCTCACTCTTGCTGTAGAGCTTCATCGAAGAGAAACTCTCTGTCAACATCCCAGCTCGGTGTTGCAAGCAGAAGGAAATTCGAAAAAAAAGATGTTTAAAAACCTGCCGGTCATCTTGTCTGAGCGTTCAAGTTCAAAGTACATGTTTAAAATGCAGTTTTTTGTTCGTTAGCTAGAAGGAGTGAACTTTTTTCCTATGCAATAGTGTACACAATACTAATTGATTAACTTTTACGTAATACGGTTTAAATGAATATCGTTCTATTGGGCAATTTGCTAGCATCAAAATTTACGCACACCTTTTCTGTTCCTCTCTTTCGCAGCCTCTCGTGGTGAAACCGGATCAGCTGATTAAGCGACGTGGCAAGCTTGGATTGATCGCTGTGAACAAAAATCTGACCCAAGTGAAGTCATGGGTAAACGAACGAATGGGCAAGGATCAGAAGATTGGCAATGCTACCGGCAAGCTGCGCAATTTTATCATCGAACCGTTTGTGCCTCACAAAGATGTAAGATTGTTTGTGGAAACGATATTTCG